>FWCC01000164.1:85890-309008 GCA_900169235.1 Zarea fungicola | reverse complement strand
GTGGGGGCGTGGCACAAGTATACGGTTAAGTTAATTTTCGCCGCATCATCTCTCGTCATATTATTTATTCGGCTTATTATGATTCGGCCGTTTGAATATCGTAGCGAATTACCTTAAATCTCTTCTTCTTTAACAATGCTAGACTCCTTCTCACCACAGCCTCAGTGACACCGCACGAATGTCGCAGACAACAACTATTCCGGTTCGACTGGACCACATTTCCGCCTCCCCCGTGTCTCATTCGGCCAATGCAAGTTTTTCGTCGCGCAAAAACGGCAAAACCGATGACGATTCCTTAAACATTCAGCTTAATGGGCTGGCAGGCTACTCCCCTCCGCCACCGCCAAACGGTGGTTATGGCTGGGTGTGCACCGTCTGCGTCGCGCTCATCAATGCGCACAGCTGGGGACTCAATGCCAGCTACAGCATCTTTCTAGCCCATTATCTCGCCAACAATACGTTTCCAGGCACGACGCCTCTTCAGTACGCCTTTGTCGGATCCCTGAGCGTTAGCTGTGCCCTTGTCGCCTCGCCCATTGCCACGACCTGTGTCCGGCGGTACGGGACCAAGCCGACCATGTTTGGGGGCGCCGTGCTGGAGACTGCCAGTTTGATTGCTGCCAGTTTTGCTTCCAAGATATGGCACCTCTTCCTCACGCAGGGTCTGCTCTTTGGGCTCGGCATGGGCCTCTTATTCACGCCCTCGGCCGGCATTATTCCCCAATGGTTTACGACGCGACGGTCGCTGGCCAACGGCTGCTCGTCGTGCGGTTCGAGCATCGGCGGGCTCGTCTACTCGTTTGCGACGGGCGCCATGATTCGAAGCCTCGGGCTTGCGTGGACGTTTCGGGTCCTGGGCATCATTGCGCTACTTGTAAATGCCATTTCGACAGCCCTCATCAACGATCGGAATGCAGTCATTGGCTCCAGCCAAATAGCCTTTGATACGAAGCTGCTGAAAAGGGCCGAGTTCCTGCTCCTCCTCGGCTTTGGCTGCTTTAGCATATTTGGCTACGTTATTCTGAATTTTAGCTTGGCGGATTATGCCACCAAGGTTGGTCTGTCGACCTCTCAATCTGTTCTCGTCGGTTCACTCTTCAGTCTGGGCCAGGCCATTGGCCGACCGCTCATCGGGTACTTTAGCGACCGCACGGGGCGCATCAACATGTCAACCGTGAGCACAATGCTGGCGGGGATCTTTTGTCTTGTTGTATGGGTCCAGGCAAAGACGTATGGGGTTCTCATCTTTTTTTCCATCATCAGTGGGTGTGTCGCGGGGACTTTTTGGACGACCATTGGACCCGTCGCCACCGAAGTGGTTGGGCTGCGGACCATCCCGTCAGCATTGTGCATGATCTGGCTTGTTATTGTACCCGCCGCTCTCTTCAGTGAGCCTATTGCTTTGCAGATTGTTGCCGGGACTGGGAGCTATTTTGGAGCGCAGCTTTTCGCCGGCTTCACGTACATCATGGCTGGTCTCTGTCTTTTGATACTGAGGGGCTGGAAGATATCCGAGACGGATGAATTAACCCGGATACTTGGTGTCGATGCCAGCAATATTGATCGCGCAAACATGGAAATGAATGAAGAATTGAGTGGTAGAGGAAGTAGAGTCGGCCGCAAGATGATGATGACGACTTGGTGGAAAGCAAGAAAGGTGTAGGGTAGGGCTGGGAGAAGTTGACTCCGTCACTGGCGGCCGCCATATTCCACTGTTGCGCAAATAGACTTTAGACTATAGACATTGAAGGAATAATTATCCAAGGGTAAACAGATGGAATCAATTTATGATAGTGTTGGGTTTATAATTCCTGTCCGGAAAACACTCTCGCACTCAAACCTAGGTGGTTTGTAAGCCGAGGCTGTAGTTCACAATATGTTGAGCAGTCTCGTGTGGCAACGTAATTCCAAATGCAAGATACATAAAATGACGTAGATAATCTCAGTTAGGCTGACTCGTACCATTGTGAAAAGTATTGCACAAACTAGCTTGGGTAGTATTGACTTGGAAGGTACTGTGCCAACAAGACCGTTGCCTCCGGCGTCCCCTGCCGAACAGCAACTACACGGACGCCAAAAGGATTATAGATGACGCTAACGTCGGATGAATGCCAGCCGCATCGGTCAAATCGGGGGACTGTGGCGGAAACAGCATGAGTCCGACATTCCGGCAACGTTACTATTCGCACTTTTACAATGTTCCAATAGCGGAAGGCTAAATCATTAAACCGCAACGCGTGGCTAACATCTCGGAGTTGACGACGCTAACTCTGTTACCCGGCGTAATTCTACTCCGACAGTGCGATGACGCTAGTATCGAGCGCAATTTCCATGTCCCGACAGAGGAATGCAGTTATGGAGCCTGGTACATACACACGTAACAGAGTACATAGATGGCCAAAACAGATACATAACAAGCATATTCTGCTAATGTAGGTTAAAAATGCTATTGCCCCACGAAGAAGTACACGGTACGGCAGACGCAAAGTTGCCGATTAACTACGACTGCCCCGACAATAAATGACACAAGCACTTATTAGGCAAAGCTAGATGCAGGCGTATGACGCTAGTGATGTGTCCAGATGACGCTAATGTGTTGTTTGTCGATGCTAGCTCTGCAAGCGGATGACGCTCCGTCGCGACTGAGTATCGAGAACCAGTTTTGTTGCTGCTTCAATCCTGAATCAGGAGACAAACCGCCGTATTGAGCTTCATATATAATTCTTCATTTTCCTTGCATTTTTCTTCCAGACTTTTCCTGCAAAGCATCAGTCCACTGATTCTATCTGATTTCGCACAAACTCTTCGCTATTTCAGCAAGCGACGCCGAAAGCGTCCAAAATGCCCAGCTTCATTAAAGACAACTTCCCCCCAAAGGCTCGGTTCACCAAGAGATCAATCGCCAGCCAAGCTGGAAAGGTCGGCCATATGCCCGATACTTTGAAAGAACAGCCCGGGTGCTGACTTTTCTTAGGTTTTCTTGGTTACTGGATGTTCTAGCGGCGTCGGAAAAGAGCTAGCCAAGATTCTATATTCGTACGACGCCAAAGTGTACATTACCGCCCGATCCGCCAAGAAAATCGACCTCGCAATCGCCGAAATAAAACAAGCGCATCCAAAATCACGTGGCGAGCTCATATACCTACATCTCGATCTCGATGACCTAGCCTCGATCAAAAAATCGGCCGGCGAGTTCCTACAACGAGAAAATAGACTGGATGTGCTATGGAACAATGCTGGAGTCATGATCCCCCCCAACGGCACAACAACAAAGCAAGGCTATGAACAGCAGCTAGGCGCCAACTGCCTGGCCGTTCTCCTCTTTACGCAGCTCCTCACGCCTGTGCTTGTGAGCACGGCCAAGACTGTAATGCCTGGCTCTGTTCGTGTCGTTTGGGTATCATCATCGGCAGTACACCGCTCGCCACCCGGTGGTATCGATTTCAGCAATTTGGATTACAAGAAGGATATTGGGAAGTGGGAAAAGTACGGTGTCAGCAAAGCCGGTGTATACTACTACGGAACGCAGTATGCGAGGCTGCACAAGGACGACGGCATCACCAGCGTCTCTCTCCACCCAGGAAATCTAAAGACAGACCTGCAGCGCCATGTCCCAAAGTTGGAGATGTTGGTTATTGATATGATGGTATATCCGCCAATCAATGGAGCCTACACTGAGCTTTTTGCTGGCCTTTCGCCAGATGTAAGCCTGGAGAAGAGTGGTGCGTGGCTCATGCCTTGGGGCCGCTTCGGTGTGCAGAGACCTGATTTGGTCCAGGGTTCCAAGCCCACTTCTGAGGGAGGAACTGGTATCGCGGAGCGGTTTTGGAATTGGTCACTGGAGCAAATCAAGCCATTTAGCTGAGTTCACACAGAATCGTGGTGGGATCATTGAGACAAATAGTCAGTTTGTACACATATTCATTAATATTATACCATATTGCAGCGCATCAATCAACCAACTCCAAATCACTCCAGTCTGTGAATTCAATCTCAGACGTGTTAAAAGCTTCCGCTTGCAATCATTGAGCAACTTGGATCCGTGCACGATGATTGGCATCCCATGACTACTGGATTTCGAAAACAAGCGGCTCGTCACCCCTTCGTGTTCTCCAGAAATTCGTCGCTGTCATGGCCTCGCGACATCCTTTGAAGAGGAAACCCCACCGCTTCAGGAAACCTTCCGTCACCTCCCAACTTTCAACCTCCCACGGGTTGCCCCAAACCAGGACCCCAGTCATCTCAATTGTGTTTCGCCCTTGACCAACATGCCCCAGCATGTCGCCACAAATGTCACTGGCGCTAAACGTGTGCATGAAGCGAATGGCATTATTGCGCATGATGGGGTCGGGAAGCAGATCGATCCAGGTCTCATGCGGCACGGATTGCTGGAGCGCCGTTGGTCTCAGCGAAGGCGGTGGCGTCGAAGGGATGTTAAAGAGCGGCGTTACTCTCAGAGCCTCGGTAATGTCGCATCGCGCTGGGATGAGGTGCGCGACGGATAAGATAATAATGTTTGTCAGGGTAGCGCGAAAGGCGTTGAACTGCAGGAGGGGAATAAGATGATCGGACGATAGCGGCAGGTCTACGGTCCCATCCAGGCGAAACGGTGCAAATTCTGCAGCCTGGGCAACCACGCATTCGGGCTCTTCGGAAACTTGGCGCGTACGACGTACAATTTGACTCAAAGCTCCATGGACCACATTCGCATCGCTCTGCTCTGGTATTGAAGTAAATTGAGAGTGGTGTGGTGGTGGCTGAGTCCTGCTCATGGCATACTTATCCTGTTGAACTCTCCTGTTTCCTGCAATGACATGTCAGCCGAATGGCCAATTATTGGCACATTAAAAGGTTCACAAACGGTATGCTCGCGAATTTAGACGACACTGTCGCCGGCGCCGCTCCGCCTTATCCGTTACACCAGTCCAGTCGTCATCTTCATCCCTTGACTAGTGACAATTGGTAAGTTGGTTGTACCGTGGTGTGGCAAAGTTGGTTGGACATTACCTGCGAAAGCTGGTGCATGGGAGCTATTTCAATTCGTCCTTCCATTTCCTTTGATGCAGTTGTCCATCTGACGATGTGAAGGGGTTGAAATGGATGACATGTCAGGAGGATTACGTGGTTGCCCTGACTCGACTATTTCTTTGGCGCGGTTTGCCTCTGAACCGACGCTTGGCTAAAAGCGGACGCGGTACGTCAACACCATCTCTTCCACGGCGCATTGTTTTAAGCTTTCTCAGTCACAAACCCTAAACTACCAGTGCCTGGCACGTAAACATGGAACTTGCCATTACTGTGACAATAATATAGGAATTGTGATTAACAAAGCTGACTGTCCAGTTGAAACGAGAGTCGTGTTGGACACTCTCGTTACTGCCTCGGTTCGCAGGCCACGGAAGATGGTATGGGAAAAACCCACCAGGCACGGTGTGACGTAAATAACCAATCCCAAATAGAGTCAAGAGAATGATGTTGCACCCGCACTGCACAGTAGCAAAACGGCTGGGCAGCGCAATCTGCTGCATGATTAAGCGCCTGAGCCAGCGACAGTGTAAAAGCTCATAATAGACTTCCACGTAGCGGTTGAAAGGGGGGGTTGATCCTCTCGTAGTACCAAGTGTTGTATTCTGTATCAGGTGATGCAAGCTCGGCTCCTTCTAGAGTAATTTCTCGTTGGTCTCTAAGCCATCGCTACACGTACCTTCTCAAGCCCATTGAAGAGCCGTGGAGCAATGTACAAGTGAAGGGTCCCATCGGCCACCTGGGCCACATCGCTGGTCGCGAAGAAGCAATGCAAAGGTTCCCGGCATGTTATAAATCCGTTCGCTGTCTAGCTCTAGCAGAGTGACAGCTTCTTTGGATCTGCCCAATGGATTCATATAATTGAGCCAAACAGTCCTCCGCCGTTGTCTCGGATTTTTTTTTGACGCTAACAAGCCTGGTCTTTCAAACTAAATAACTCTCACAAGATAAAAACGTACATTGTCTAGAGAATACTGGCTGTGTATTTTTAAACTTGGAGGCGGGCAGTTTTCTTGAATGAAAGGTCCAATTACTGGAACCAAGCGCTTCTAGGAAAAGCTACCCTTCTTCGATGTGACCTGGCGCCGAGTTGACGTTGCAGCTTGACTCATCACGGTTCGGAGATCAGCTAACTAACTAGATAGAGCCTTATGAGCTAGGCCAAAGCACCGGGAAACGCTTTTTGGGCGTTTAGTGGAGTCAAATGCCATCTGCCAAAGTCTTTATAAATGGCGACGGACGCCATACCTCCGGAAGTTCATTCTTAATTGAAAAACACTGATTGAATTATTTTTTATTGATTATTCAGAAAATGGAACCCCCAACATCGCATCCTACCGGCCGATTGATTGCGCACTTTGATGGCTCGTTAGTACATTCATCAAGCTTCAATCCTTCCTGTCCTACTGACTGCTGGCATCACGAAGCGAACGTGGGGGCCAAAGTAAAAGATGGTCACAGCTTTGGGAATCTAGTCAAAGCGACCTCTGGGACCGAGGAACGCCTTCGATCGCATTGATTAACTTTGTCGAGTCCGCGCCTACGGTTATTAACGAGCGACAAGACAGTAGGCGCCTGAGAGCCCTTGTGCCGGTATGAGCCCACCATGCCAGGGTAGCCTAAAAGTCAAAGGAAAATTGAATGAATGCAACAGAAGTAGTTTTTTGACTGGAAAACTGATGACATTTTAGGGGTGTGGCAGAGGCTACGATGTCGCTATGCTAGCTCTACATGGTTTCGACGTGTACGGTCTCGAAGTATCCGAAACTGGTGCCGAAGCCGCAAGGGAGTACGCTACTTCCCAGATTGCCGAGCCCAATGAGTATAACTTTGGAAGCAAAGATTACCTGCCGACAGAGGGCTGCGGCAAGATCCAGATTGTCGCAGGCGATTTCTTCCGGCGAGACTGGGAGCCTGCCTGTGCTGACGGCGACGCAACCAAGTTTGATGTCATTTACGACTACACGATAAAGATCCTTTTAATTATGATTTTTGATGTGAGCTTTCATGTTTTGACCACCTTGGCTCTCTTAGTTTCTCTGCGCTTTACTGCCAGAAATGCGCCGAGATTGGGCGAATCGAATGAGTCAGCTTTTAGAGCCAACAGGTGTACTTATCTGTCTTGAGTTTCCCTTGTACCGCGACCTGAACGAAACAGGTCCGCCATGGGGTCTCCGCGGCGTGTACTGGAATCTTTTGGCACAGGGAGATGATGGTCTTGTGTCTAAGCCGCCGGAAGAGATCGAAACGCCAGCCGGTGCTTTCAAGCGTGTACTGTACTTTGCACCACCAGAGTCTTATCCAAATGGAAGAGGCACTGACATGATGAGTGTTTGGATGCTAAAATAGTAACTTAAATTGTACCTTGTGTCATACTACCACCAGCGGAGCGTCTGTAATGGTTGATGTTCCATGACATATGCCTAGGGCGTTGAATGACACCTCCCAGTGGAGCCTACGCTATAATGTGATTGGTTGAGTCTCGCAATTCGCTCAAGTAGGTTGCCGGGTTTGTAACTTCTGCCAAGACATATTATGCAATCCATCTTCTGCAACATTTCCAGTTGTTCCGAAGAGACAAAAGAGACAAATTATGGTTGCAGAGGTGCGGCGTTCCTCCTCCACGGCATCACTCGGGTCCGGCGCGACCGCGAGGGGAAAGCACAGGCACGGCAAACGTGCTACCAAAGTTCTCAAGGACTGGCTTGCAGCCCATGCCTCTCATCCCTATCCCGACGGATCTGAAAAAAAGAAATTGAGCGAAGCTACGGGGATGTCTATGCGTCAGATATCATACTGGTTTGTAAATGCACGACGGAGGCCACTCGTCAGCAAAGATGCCGACCCAGACACAGGCGAGGAACGATTCGCAACGCCGTCGGCAGCTTTGCCCATCGCCACACAAACAAACGACTTGCTTCCGTCATGGAGCGACATGTCACCGCTGGATAGATGGCGTCACTCACCCCCAGAGGAAGAGCCAGCACCCTGGGGTGCCATAACAATGTCATTAAGACATGGCCTCGCGTCGTTCTCCTCAGAGCCGGATCTGTACGGATTGGCATTGCGGGAACTGAACGAACATTCGGATACATCTGGATTGTCCATGTCCGGCAGTTCCGCTTCAGCCGCATACTCATACAGCTCAAGCATGAGCCTGCCTGTGCCTGAGCGTCATAATGCCTTCTCTCAGAGACGACGGCGGCGCAAAATGGCGCATGGTCAAAAGACTCTTCAAATCTCAGCAGAAGACGATAACAGATCGTTTCAATGTACTTTTTGCACGGAAAGATTCCGAACCAGGTATGACTGGACACGCCACGAAAGCACTATACACCTGGTCCTAGAAAAATGGACTTGCCTCGCGCTGGGAACAACGTACATTGATGTAGACAACGGGGGACTGAGACGATGCGCCATGTGTGATGCAGCGAATCCCACAGACCATCATCTGCAGTCACACAGAAGCAGCGAGTGTGCAGTAAAATCTACAAGTCAGCGATCCTTCTACCGACGTGATCATCTGCGACAGCATTTACGAGCACATCACAATGTCAACGACTTTCTGCCATCGATGAAGCGGTGGAAATCCGCATTTGGCAGACTGAAATCTCGCTGTGGCTTCTGTGGCGACACCTTTACGCTATGGTCAGACAGAAACGATCATATTGCAGACCACTTTCGCAGTGGTGCGCAAATGAAGGACTGGACAGGATGCCGAGGGCTAGAGCCTGCGGTTGCCTTGCTTGTTCAGCACGCGATGCCGCCGTATCTGATTGGCACTGAGCGCAACGACATTGAGCCTTTCAGCGGCTCTTGGGCTGCTGGCCAGGTCGGACTACCAACACATTTTGAATCTTTGACGGCTCACCTAGGAGATTATGTTGCTCGAAACCAGGCTGAAGGCGTTGCGGTGACCTGTGATATGCTCCGGTTCGAGGCCAGGTTGTTTCTTTACGAGGACGACGATCCGTTCAATCAGACTCCTGCCGATAACCCGACATGGATGGCCATGTTTGCTCAAGGATACGGGATAGACTGCACGCCCAGCGAGGATTTCCGAGTCGAGAATGCGCTTGGATACGGCAATACGACCTCCACAGCTGTAAATCCTCCCATGGGATCTTTTCCGTTTACCTCGAACAAGATGCAACAAGCTGCCGCGTATGGTTCCGCATCCGTTTCCATGGACCTGAGCAGCTATGGTTTCGACGGCCATGTCGGCTCCAACATGATGGTTCCCTGGTCTTGGCAGACCCCGGAGTGCCTCGCCGAATTTAGCCAAATGTGCGAAATGCCGCAAGCATACGAGCCGAAACTGAACTTACGCGATGAGCTGGAGTCCGCATAACCGGCCTGTCCTTCAATGCAGTGGCCATTCGAATTACTTGAGTTTGGGATGGCCCTGCAGATTGGTGAAAACAGTGGCGGCAAAGCAAGTCTGATAGGAGACTCGATCAACGCACCACTGGCGTCGGACGAGCAAGACATTGCAACTGCAACGTGAATTCTTGTGGCCGGCACAGCAAAGGCAACACATATATATCAGTGTATTCTGGTATTATTAACTTAATTAATTGTAAACTGACAAGATTAAACAATAAGATATACCTAAATGTTCTTTAACTAGTAACTAATGGTCGGGCTACTATACTAGTCCAAGACAAACACCGCCCGCGGAGACTTGCATCAGATCGACGCGAATGTTCATGCTAATTAGGCATCAACCTCTTTACACTGGATCGTATGACTCTTTAAATTATGAGTGCTGAATCGAAGTGCCTTTTAGTTTTCTCCATCTTACACCAACAGCACCCATGATAGTTGAACAAGCTAGAACAAGCGAGAGATAGAATGCTTTGTTAAGTGCAGCTGCATAGGTGGACACCACCAACGCACGCTCGTCAGGGCTCAAATCCGGCAGTATGGTAAGACCATGGCTTTCCAATTCGGCAATCATTTCCGTTGAGAAGAACTGGGAGAGGTACGAGTGGAATGTAGAAGTGAAGATGGTCTGCGCTCCAATAACTGCAACCACTGGGCCGAGAGCCTGGGCAAGCTGGATGATGGCCACGTCGATTAGCGCGTCCGAGTCGGAGAGTATCGCCTGCACAGCAACTTGCGGACCCTGGAATCCAATATCGACCCCAGCCCCTTGAAGCTCCTGATATAATACAAAAGTCCAGACCTTAGATCCAGCGTCCAAAGTGGTCAGCAGTCCAGTAGCAGGCGGCGTCGTGAAACTTGTAAGTAGCATGAATGGGCTGTCCATCCGTTACGGGGCATCAAATAGCCTGCAAGCGGGACGGATGCTATCAGACCTGCTGCTGTAGGGAGCACCATGACGCCTGACATGAACGCCGAGAAACCCTTGACAGCCTGAAAGTACACGGGCATCTGCGAAAAAGGGTTAACCTGACGTGACTGCCTGGTTGGGCAATTCTCACATAATATTCAACAATATTCAATGAACCATTGTTGCAGAAACTAAACACGAAACCGAATAGGACGTTTCGTCTTCGCAAAATGTGTAATGGGACAGTCGCCCGTTGACCGAGGCAGCTCTGGTGCCAGATGAAAAGACAGAACAGGGTGAAAAAGAGACAGAGCGGTAGGAGGACGCGCCAATCTGACCCTTCTTATTCATGGCCTCCCCACTGTAGTGCCAAGATTAACAATGCCAAGGCTGGCACAAAAGTTACCATTCCCAGGATGTCCCACTTGCCCAGGACGGACGAGATGGACGGGCTGCCCACCGCATTTCCGACACTCATGTCCAGGAAAGAGACGTTGATGGCAGCTGCAGCAGATATTAGGGGTAGCTGGATTAAGAAGCACAATCGCCAGCTCAATCGGTCAGTGAGTAGACCGCCAAGGAGCGGCGCTATGAGCGACGCAGTGGCCTCTGTTGCGGCGCCAATGCCAGCGTTCGTCGAACGTTTTCGCAGCGGCGATATGTCTATGATGCTGCTGATCTAGCAGGTTAGCTGAATTCAATGATGCATCTAGAATCTCTCCTCGGATACATTTATCATAACTCACGCAAATGCCCCCGCGACGACGGCAGCGGTGGCGACACCGGTGATGGCTCGTCCCAGGATGAAGACTGGCGAACTTGGCGCGAGCGCGCAGAGCAGTGTCCCATGGAAAATATGGCTAGGTTTGCGAGGAGCAGGACCTTTGCGTGCATCATGGTATAGAGTTTGCCAAATATAAGCTGAAATGACCCTGACGTGAGTCGACAGTGTCCAAGTTAACCGAAGTAAACAGTTTTTGGGTATGATATCTCGTACTAGATGGAAGTGTACCACGCAATGTCGCTGACTGTACCAAAATACCTGGTCATAGCTGGAACGGCTATTGCAATGATGTTGCTGTCCTGGATTGCCTTCTCCATCAGGGGCTGCAACGAGTAAATTTATGGATGCCAGACTTACAAGGCCAACAAGTGTAAACAACAGGCAGATGGCAACCGTGATGGCTACAAACTTGTAATCGGACGGGTTAACTTTACACTGGTCTTGCCCATCCTCATACGCCTGCGTGCCAGAAGCAGCCTGCGCTGGTGTACTACTCTCCGGCGTTGCTAGAGTCTCGCCGTCGCTTGGCGGATGCATTGCAGTGACAAATTCGCACTTGACGAACTGAAAAGTTAGTCGTCAACAGCTATACGATTTTCAACCTGTCAGTTATTTCCTCGTTTTGAGTTTTAATCGGCAGTATTGTATACGAACCACCAATGTGATCATGTGTCATCTTGCGACGGAGCTATTCACTTGGGGCGCTGAATGGCACCGAAAATCCACAGCCCCGATGGAACTTTGCTCGAAGCTTCGACCCTTTGACCTAATAACCTTTCCTATAGATCTTTCGAATGTATCACCATTTCAAACAACCACGACTGAGATGACGTGTCATCTTGCGCCCGAGGTCTTCGCTTAGGGCGTTGAATGACACTCGAAATCCACAGTCCTGATGGAACTTGGCTGAAAGCTTCAATCTTTTCACCTAATATCCTTTTATATAGGGCTGTTGAATTTCTCAATCTTCCAAACAAATAATCCATTTTCGCATCCAAGAAGAACTCAAACTGGAGCATTCTCGTTATGTCCGCGAAAATTACGACTGAGTTTGGACAAGCAGTGCCGCCGGCCCCGCGGCATGCTGTCACTGTGCACATGGGCTATGAATGGGAAAATGCAGTACAGTTTGCGGTCGATCCTCCGTCTGTTATTGCCAAGTTCAAGAATACCTATCCTCGAACCAGACCACACAGGGATATCGTTCAGGTAAGCTTGAAGTTTGCCTTTCACATATCCTTGAGAGAGTTTCGCCAATAACTGATCATCCATCTTTTAGCTTTCGGCTGCTGTGTTGAAACTTCTCGGTTTTACAGATAGAGCTTGTCTATTGTTCCCATCGGTGCAATCCGCCCAGCAATGCGCAGAATATGCCACCTCGAGCAAACGCGACAACGGCATCGATAAACACCCTGTCGCGGCCGAAAAGCTCACAATTCATGCCTTCATCGCCAAAGAACCTTTTTTGGCCGTGATTTTCCCGGCCAATCAATATCATGTTGTTTCTAGCTTTTGGAGCACGGTTGGGGTGGGCATTACTTCCCGATTTGCCGAGGCCAACCTCTCCCATCTAGACACGCTCAGAGAAGTATCTCTGCAAAAAGCGGAGAGGAGCAGAGCCAGTTTTAACACCTCTGCGCACGAAGCCGTACGACAGAGAATTTTATCACTGCAGCAACGCGCGCCCGTGGACCCCAGCCCTCTGTCGGCGTTGACGACTGGTGATATTTATCTATATCAATCCGGCATGGCTTCCATCTACAAGCCTCACTCGTACATGCTCGACTCTTATCGAGGTGCATCTGTGCTTTTTGGCATGGCGTTTATGGATACCCTCCCAACGCTGGAGCAGTTTGGGCCTGGAAACAAATTCTTCGGTTCCGCCTCAGCTGAGGATCTTGTCGAGTTGGAAATCTATCTTCGCGACAGCCGGGCCGACGGCCGGAAAGTTCAGGCCCTATGGCTTGAATTTCCGGCCAACCCGTTGCTGACGAGCCCTGATCTCACGCGAATACGACGGTTGGCCACGGAGTATGATGTCGTCCTTGCCATTGACGACACCATTGGAAGCTGGGCCAACATTGACATCCTCGCAGTCGCCGACATCGCGGTAACATCGATCACAAAGTCGTTCAATGGCTACGCTGACGCAATTGGTGGGGCGGTGATTCTCAATCCCGTGTCTCTCAAATACGCAGAATTAAAGTCCCTATTGGACACTCATTATGTGCCCGAGATGTATGTGGACGATGCAGAGACGTTTGAGAAGAACAGTCGCGATTATCTTGCTCGTTCGACAAAACTCAACGAAAACGCCAGTGCCGTGGTACAGTTTCTGCAGTCCCGAGCCCAGAATCCAGACAGTGCCGTCAAGCAAGTGTACTACCCGTCCATCAATACTTCTGGCGACAACTACCGAAGGTTCATGCGTCCGTGGTCACCAGAATTCACATCTGGATACGGATGCGTCTTTAGCGTCGAAATGGAAGACTTGGACCTGGCCAAGGTCTTTTACGCCAACCTTAACGTGCATAAGAGTGTGCACCTTGGCGCACCATTTACTTTGGCATTTGCATATACAATGTGTGCCTATCACAAGAGGTTAGAGTGGGCAGCGCAATTCGGATTGAAGCCAACCCAGATTCGGATTTCGGTTGGACTTGAGGACACGCATATGCTGCTGGAAGATTTTCATGTAGCTGTTACAGCGGCAGATTGTGCGAAGAAGGAAGCCTCGAAGTAACAACCTAGAGAACAAGTACTACAGCAAATACTAGCTACAATACTATCCGTTTTTGATAGGGACAAGATAGAGCACTATAGCTATAAAAGTTGAAAAAATCAACTCTGATTTAAATAGACTAACCGCTGACCCGTGACCTTTTCTTGTTTTATTGCAGTGGTGTCGTGCTCAGAAACGCGTGGTTCGTCCGGTAATTTTCTCTTGCCACAAAGAGTAGTTATATTAAGCGGCATGCTCACTCGGCAACTATTGCACTACCTATTCTTCTCTTCTACCTTGGGTCATTGGGAGGCTTTGGCCCTGGACCTCCGACTGGCCCACCGCTGCCATTTGTGTTGTACGTTATCGTCCAAGTCTGGCCATCTGACTTGCCCTTGCCCCCGAGGAGACAGCCCTGCACCACGCCCAGAGTTTTCATGCAAAAGTCTTTGTCGAAAGTCCATTCATAGCCCTTGGCCAGGTCCATCCGGATGTACACCCAATACGACTGGCGCTCGTTCTCGTAGTAATTGTGGCCGGCCCATGACCACTCGTCGACACCGCCTCGCAAATTGCTGAGATATCTGCCACTGTTGGCCTCGCAAAACGCGCGACAGGCCTTGTCTGCGATGTCGTCATGCCTCGGGAATCCAATCGGAAATGTGCAAGACACGTCTGCTTGCTTGCCGTTGGGGTGCCTCGCGGTCGGCTCCGACCTTGGGGGTTTGGGGGGTTCCGTAGGAGTAGGCGGCGGCGCAATAACTACCGTAGTAGTTTCATCCTGTGTTATGGTCCTTGTCTCAGTCATAGTGACTCTCGTTGTGGCTGTGGCGGTCGTCGTTCTTGGATTTCCGATACCTGCCCCCGGGGCTGTATAGCCATCAGGCTGATGATCGGATCCTGCCCCTGGGTAGCTGTCAGAGCCGTCATAAGCGCCGCCATCCGCGTCTTCCGGATCTTCGTCACTATCCAAAGCAGAGCACGTCATTTGTTCTTCATCGTCATCTTCCTCGTCCTCTTCTTGTTCCTAATACTCACGCTGTTAGATAGGGCAGAGGATGGGGGCAGGGGGATTACAGGCCAGCAACCGCGAGAATGTTGGTACGTACCTGATCTTCGCTGGGCTTGTTTTCAGGGTTTATCGGACCGGGGCGAGTTCCTGGGGGCACTGGAATAATAGTAATTGGCGGGATATCTGGTGGGAAAAGAATCAGAGGTGGCGGGGGGCAAAGCTGGATACTGAATCCAAAAATCTTTGGTCGAAAGCAGAGGGGCTTTGGACCGGGTATGGGCTTGATCACTTCGCTTGGCTTGGTGCCGTGAGCAGTGACCTTGGATACCCTAACCAATTCAGTGGTATAAGGAGGCGGTTTTGTCGTGGTTGTTAACTCGTCTGTTGACAATGTAAGAACCGGAGGCGTCCAGGTTGTTGTTGTAATGGTCATCGGTGGGAGGACGAGCAGGCAAGCGTCGGCTGTGCTTATTGTGAGAGGCCCGGACCAGAAATCGGAGGCGATGTACATTGTGCAGTTGTCTTGATTGCCCTGCGAGGCATCCGGTGACCATGCGTTACTGAGCGGAAGGCCTCGCGGGATGATGAAAGGGAAAGTAAAAATGGTTCCAATGGGGACAATTATTTCGCGGGGTAATGGCTCACCAGCCTGGTACGACATGCCCGACTGGTCATTGACAGGCTGGTTAGGGACAAATCCTCGAGGTAGAATCAATGATCTGGGAAGGGGAACGCCGGGGCCTATCTCAACGGGGTTTGACACCCCTCCATCGACACCGCAACAAGTTGACGTGAGTAGTCTGCTGAGATCACACCGCTACATTGGAGACACAGAATTAGAGTTGATATCTTTCAAAACGCATATCGCGTTATCGCAAGGTCTTACCTGACAGACGGAAGCACCTGGCCCAGGAGGCGCGTTCTGATTGCCGTTGTTTGGTGTGTAGTCCACTTGGCTCACTACGGGCCCGGACAAAGTAAAGGTAGCCGTTGGCCCTACCGTGGTTGCCGGAAAAGGTATAATGGTGGCAGATGCGGGTGAGCGATGAATTGCGCCTCCAGATGACGGGCTATTGAAAAGTTGGACCAGGTTAGCTCTGCATGAATCACATCTTGAGCAGCTCCCGAGATGTAATGTGGAAGACGACTTACCCTCCAGAACCGGCGCTGCCCATCCATGCCATGACAATATCACAGTAGTTTATCTTGTTGTCTTTGCCAAGAACGGCGACTCCACCGTCTGGACTGATCATTTCAACGGCAGCCTTTGTGATGAGACTGTAAATCCAGACGGAGCTGCTGTCCTTGATCTGGAAGATGCGATCTTGGCAGTTCTCGGTTTGCACGCAATCTTGACCATACTTTTGGAACCAAGAATACAGACCAGCACCGTAAATATACATATTCGAGCTGTTGATGATGCGCACGGCCCATGAAAAGGCGCAGCTTGCGGAAGACGCAGCACAGTAGCTAAAGTCGGGATCTTGGGGGAACCCTGGCTGCCCGGAAAACGGTTTGGGTGCCTCTGGAGTCGTCTGGTAGTATGGTGATTCGGTTTGAATCATTCCCATGAAAATATTTCCTGCATTGACGGTTTGATACTGATACAATACGCAGTGCTCTGAGGCAGTGCCATAAAGCCAGACAGGACCAGTACTTTCAACCAAGACGCCTTCACCAATAAATGTCAGCGGATGAGAGCCAGATAAAGATAGCCGGGGTTGCACTGACCACGCCCGACATACACGTCAATTTGGGTTTGGGCGACCGTATCCAGGTCCTTTCAATACGTTAGTGTCATGTCATCAATCGTGCAAAAGCGCGTCGACGGGTTACAAACATGATCAGCCACCCAAAACCAAGTATTTTCAAAATATGCCGAGGCACTCGAGGTAATGTGCACCAGTAGAGAGGCAGCAATGCAATTCGGATTTACCCTGCCAGTCAGTCTGGGACAGTTGCCTGCTTGAAGGTCGGATCCAGCAGCACCGCCCACACGAATATGGGTGTCTGTAAAGCATTGCGGAGTTAGTATGACGGTATCTGAATTGAGATAGAACGGAGTAACAAGTCATGAGTTGACTTACCCCACATTGCAGCTGTTCCTTTACCGGATTGAAGGATATTCCACTGCAGGATAATGGCGCCGGCCGTGGCTCCTTTGACGGTGAAGAGCAAGTCCTGAATCTCAACGCTACCGACATCTCCTGGCTTTCCAACCCGGACAACTGGATATGGTGCAAGGATGTTGGAAAACTTGGCACCGGTACCCATGATCTGCGACCAAGCCTGGCCAACGACCTTTGCGCCGGAAGGGATAGTTATGGTGTCACGGACGAGGTAGATGCCCGCCGGAACCCAGAGGATCTGGCCAGCGCTGGCAGTGTCTTGAAGAGCCCTGTTCAGCACAGAAGTGTCATCCCACTTTCCATCTCCCACAGCATTGTACGGGGCGAGCTTGATGTTCACAAACTGGCCTGCAGGAAGTGCCTCATATTGCGGCTTTGATCTCTCGAAGAAGCGGTCGCTGATCATCAGAGATGCGTCTATTTCAGGCATGTCTGTATAGTCGGCACCGCCTTGCCAAGTTCCAGCGCTCTCCCCGTTGCGCGTACCGTATCGCTTGCCTAGGCCCCAAGCCTTGACCGTCTTTGAGGAGCCACCGTCAAGCAGGACACGACCATCATTAAATGCCACACCCGCACCGACATTGGTAAAGCGAACGTTGAAGAGATTGAGAGTAATCTTGCCATAGGCACTAGAGCTAGGAGCAGAGAGCTTTAGAGCAGTCGGTGTGTTCTGAAAAGAGCTATCGAGGAAGATGGCAGACCCCAGGGCGTTTGGGTCAGGGCCGGACATGACAACGCCAACAGGGCAGTTGCCGATACCAATACCCTTCCATGTCCAGCCCCAGTCCCAGTGAATCTCCAAGGCACGGGTCAGCTGACTGAGGAATAAGAGATTGCGAACGGTGAATTGCTGGTTGCCAACGTATGCGCCAAGAGAGCCTCCGATGAAAGTTAGGTCGCTCATCAGTCCGCCGCTGCCGTTTTCCATGAAGATGCCCTATTTCGGTTTAGTAAATTTGGAAATGAGTTACCAAGCGGTTTAAACTCTTCCATCGGACTGTGCGGGGGCTCCTCACCTGCTGATTGTTTCCTGGGCTCGTGGACATTTTGAAGAAAATGTTCTGCAGCGACGTGGCTTGTGCAACTTGCCTAGAGAAATTAGCTTCCTAGTCAAAGGGAAAACAAAGCGAATAGAGTTACCAGTGGATGCCGGCAATATAATCATTTGCGGGAGCAGCCGTCATGTCAATGATAAAATTGCGAACCTGGCGATAAAAGTTGCTCTGATTGATGTACCACTCGGCGCCGTTGCCGCCATCAATGTAGACGTCGGATGAGATGACGCCTAGGCCGACGAAGCTAGAGGCTACTTTGATGACGGGTTTGTTTGTAGGCTACCCGAGTGCAGAAATTAGTGATACGTTGTGCGTATGAGCATGAGCTGTCGGCTTACATCTCCTATCATTTGCGTAAAGTAGTAAGATATGAGAGAGCGGCTGACGAGATAGGTTCCGCTTGGGAAATATACAACAGCCTGGAGAGTCGATGTACTGCCGCAGTCGGCACCGCAGCGGTTGCCATCACTGATGGCACGGTTGATGGCTGCCGTGTCGTCCGTGGTGCCATCGCCCTTGGCACCGTAGTCCTTGACATTACGCCAGACCTGCCAAGTTATTGTCATTTTCTTCTCCCGGGTGCCATTAGGGAATGCAATCTATTAAAGCGTACCTTGTATCCTGTGGGGGCCAGAGGAGATGCACCGTTCTGCACCATGTTTTCCATCCAGAAACCACCAGCTCTCCTTTGCACTTGGGTGGAGTCAGTAGTCTGCGGATCAGCAAGGCTCTGGTTCCTGGCTTCCACTTGGGCAATGGTCGCCGCAGCGACACTGACAGTTCCATTCACGCCTGTACCATCCGAAACAGAAACGTTCAACGTGCCATTCTTCTGCAAAATGGGAGCGGAGTTGTCCTTGTTCTGGCCCTCACGCAAGCTGTAGACATTTACGCGAGGACTTGCAAGAAGTCTGCTGTTACGAGCTCGGGCTTCAGCCTGGGCTGCCTTGACAATCTCGAGAGCGTCTTGCAGGGTTTCGTTTCCGCTGGATGCCAGCGTGGAGTTGAGCACCGAGGAAGACGCGTTGCGAGGCACAAGTCTGCTGGAGAAGAGGACCGATGGAGAGGTGTGTATATATGATTGTTCGTCACTGCGAGGAGCCAGATGGGCATTGGGTAATGAACCGCAGCATGTCGACAAGAGTAGAGCCCAGAGGGCAAGTGCCACTGTCGCAGTTGCGCTCCTTGCGAGCATCCTATCAAAGAACAACAATGATGCAGTTTAATGCTTGTAAAGATTCACAAAATGAGATGTAATGTATTCTGACAAGTCAAGTGATTCATGCCCGGAAGGATATTGGAAAGCTGAAGAGATGCTCGTAGTATACCATGTATCATGGCAAGTTCAGACGAGGGATGAGGGAGCAGTACCCCCGCACTCGGCATGGGAGGGCACAGGTCGCAACATAATTTCTTCTTTGATTAGCAGATTCTACCATATGGAACGAGAGTACATGAATGCAATGCAGCGGAACGTTTGCCTGTTGAGTTCTGCATGCCTCCCTCCACACCTCTTCCGGAAATCAGGCTACAGGTTGAGCTTCAGTAGCTCAGCCAACGAATAGATTAATACAACGCTAGAGAGTCATCTGCTTCCCGCCCCCACGGTTCTAGATTAAGCTTAATAGAGCCAGCCCTATTAAGCCACGTTCAGGAGCCCCACCAACGCACATGGATATCCTGTCGCCGTCGCATGCGCTGGTAAATTACACCAATTGGACTATCTGTCAGGTACTTTTGCCGTGGCTATTTAGCCAACGCTCCATTTTAATGAAGATGCAAGCCTCGTTTGAAGGAAATCCCCTCTTTTGAGGAGCTTCCCCGAGGCTTGTTTGTTGTGTATAGCATATGCTCGAACTTGGGGTATATCCCTCCTCCCACGTCCAAATTCACGAACTGGTGCATGGAGTACTAGTAGAAAATATCAAGTTGCCCAAACCTTTTGTTAGTAAGCCACTGCCTATATCGTAAAGTTCTGCATCGCGTCATCTGCCAGGTGGTACCTAATGGTCATGTATCGCCTCCTCAAAGCTTTTCTATCAGTTGCCTTGAGCACTCTTATTTTGGCCAGTTACTACGACATTATAAACCCCGTTGAGGATATGACGTTACACTGGAATCAAGTCCGGGCCGCTGGAACCACCATCAGGTGCAACTTATGGATACCAACTTTTCCTTGGACGCAATGCTCCGACTTTTTGTATCAGCAAAACATTCAACTTGACTATTTGGTAAAGTTGAACCCGAATTTGGCGAGTAACTGCTATGGTTGGACCGGGGGAGAGACCTACTGTGTGCTCGGCTGTACGGTTTTCGGCCTTTGATTGATTGAGCCGGTCAAATTGCTGATATATTTCATGAATATAGCATACGTTCCAAAGACATCAACTAACGGAGCTTGTGGCTCAAATACTTCCGTTACCTGCATTGGTTCAAGCTACGGAGACTGCTGCGGCAAGAATGGAAGGCATGTATTCATGAATTTACAACAACACTGGCGCTAACGAACCGGACAGATGCGGATCTACAGAGTGTGTTTCCAAGCCATTTGGAAGCAATCAAAGTTCACTCGATACTAATATGTCTTTTTTTAGTGATTATTGTGCCATTGGTAACTGTCAAGCCGGTATTTGCCCTGGTCTAGGCTACACGACAGATGGCAACTGCGGCATCAATTACAACAGTCTTCTTTGCGGTGGGCCGTACGGTAAATGCTGCTCCAAAGACGGAAAGTAAGTGGATAAGTCGTACCGATGATGCATTTCTTTTTGGCAATCTAATGCGTCAATGAAGATGTGGAAGTACAGATGCAGAATGTGGTATTGGCAAATGCCAGTCCGGAGCTTGCGCTGCATACCCGTCCACCACCTCCCAGGCACCAGCCACGTAAGTTGAAGAATTTCTCACATGTCGTGTACTAATCATTTATCAAGGTGATAGGAGTACATCATCTGTACCTCTGCCCTCTCCGTATAGCCCAAGTCCGGATGGAACCTGCGGGGGGCTGGCGAAATACAAGTGTACCGGCACCAAGTTCAAGTACGGCGAATGTTGTGGTGCAACTGGCTACTGCGGCTTTTCTGAATGGGAGTGCAGCGATAGTTTGGGTTGGTGCGTAGTATCATTGGAACAATTCTTTTCATCATGCCGCTAACATGACATTCCGCGACAAACAGCCAGGCAGATTACGGATTCTGCGACAAGACGGTCAAAGTGATCAACGGCAAGGGCGACCCAAAAGTTGTCTTCAAAGACGATTTCAAAAGTGGTGAGCTCAACTCCCGCTGGACGCAATATGGAGGCAGCTTTTCTATCTTTGGCAAAACCTTTCTCATGGGGAACTCAACTGCCGACCCCGACGGTAAGCTGCTAGTCAATAACATTGCCTTGGATGACGTGTTTATCAATGCTACGGTAATCAACCTCGTTACGTCCAAAGGCGATGTCGGTTTCCTGTTTCGCGTGTCAGACCCTGGGACAGGCGTCGGCAGATACTCAGGATACTACGTTGGCATCGCAGACAATTTTGTCACGCTTGGCGATGCAGACGGGCTGTGGCGGACGGAGCTGGC
This sequence comes from Zarea fungicola, assembly GCA_900169235.1. Taxonomy (NCBI): domain Eukaryota; kingdom Fungi; phylum Ascomycota; class Sordariomycetes; order Hypocreales; family Cordycipitaceae; genus Zarea; species Zarea fungicola. Next base: position 287,413 of record FWCC01000164.1, on the reverse strand, counting down.
GCGCGCTCAGGTCACCATTTCAAGCGGCAAGTCGTATCACTTTGCGGTCAAGGCAGTGGGGAGTAACATTGCGCTGTTCGTTGACGACATGGTGGCACCTAAGCTTGCAATCCAGGATACCAGGCACAAGAGCGGCATGTGCGGCATTCACGTTTTTGGCACAATTGGATGGGTTACAAATATGATGGTTACTCAGTTGTAGCTGTATTAGATATCATTCTTGGAAACTGAGTTCACGTACGTTCAACTGAGCTGGATTCTCAAATTAACATAGACGTGGGTAAACTTTGTCATACAAGGTCTAAATGCCTGTCAGCCGTATGTGGACGCCTGCCCCTTGACAGAGCAGGTTTTGACCCTGATAGCGACCTGTAATTGCAGTCTTCTGCAATGGGACATCTCGGCGGCACACAACGCACGGCTGAAAAAAGGAAGCAATTATTACGCAATATTGGACATATTCTTAAATTATATTAAATTATATTAAACCGATATCCACGCCATTTCATTCACTCAAGGTAACGTAGCACTCTTGACGGAGGCCTTGGATACCTGATGTGGCAGTACTTTTATTCACTTTTTGCTCTGGTCTGGCTACTGAGATACAAGCCAGACAGACCAGAGGCTGTCCCCCGCCTGTAAGTATCTGCAGCATGGGTCTAGATCGAATTAATTACAACATAATCTCCACTCCGCCCGCACTTTTCACTCATTAAACCAGTCATGAACTATACGAACGCCACCACGGAACTTAGCTTTCCATCGGCCGTTGGCAAAAGCCGCCATGGCAATCTCAGCTGGCACGTTGTCATTGGGAGTGCAAATTAAGATTAGGCTAACAGTGTGTACCCAATGGTCTATCATGTGGTATGTTACCGCACCTATCGCCATCTCAACAAGAAAGTCCCCACACCACAAGCATTGCCGACTGGTTAGGTGTCAATGCCAGGCCGCAAGTAATGAATGCAGTTGGGGTCATCTTGGCCTCCACCATTTAGCCCAGGCCCCATGCAGAGGCGCTTGATTCCATTGGCTTCAATCCAACTAGCATGCGGTGCGCTGATGTCATCCACCGTGCGCAGGTTGAACATGTAAATCTTAGTATTCGCGGTTCCTGTGAGCTTTCCGGTCTTGTGCGCTTGCGTGAATACCTTAGTAGTCCACTCCTAGCACAATTTAGAAATCGTCCTTTTACAAGACGGGTATGACGTACTTTGAGACGATTGTGCGCGTCACCTTGCCAATCTTGATCCGTGGTGAGCGGATTGACGGTTCTTTGATGCGGCGTGAGTGGATTGACGTTCATGCACCTTTTGCGAGACGGTGCGCCTAGTGTCTTGTTAGCTGTGGCACTTCGGCTTGCTGCAAGCTCAAAGGCTGTAAACGCTTGAGGTATGAAACAAGGAGGAACAAAAGTCACTAACAATATTCGGTTGCTTTCCCGATGCCGTTGCCAGCTGCACCGCCCTGCATGTATGATGTTATTAGTCTTATGATGCATTTTACTCTGCGATGTATTGATATACACACTTGGATCCAACTATGGACTGTTAGCTCATTTCGACACCAATCATGATTGCCAGAAACTCACGTGGCGGCAGGAAATTCATCGCAAGTCATGATGGCACCGTAGTCTTGCCATTCAATCGACTTCACGTATGTGCCGTCTGCGTTGAATCGGATTCTCTGCCAGCTCTTCGCCAGTCGGTTGAACTTAATTTCTTTTCCCGCATTGTCGGTCTCGATGTGAATTTTTGACCTATACGGGCCATGCTTGGCTGTATTTCCACGTTCATACCCAAACCAGTCTGGCTGATCTGTTTCAGGACATCGTGGTGTACCGTCTGCTTTCTTTTCATTATGTACCCAGTCTTTTGGACAAGCATGCCTTCTCCTAGCTGCTTTTCTGTCTGTGTTATGGTCGAGGTGAAGTGTCCATTCAGAGCCAGCGATTGGAATTGACCCGCCAAACTGCTTCATATTTTTACAGATGCTTGCCATGAAGGCACAGTTGTACACGAGAGTCGGCCGCAACGGTTTGGGTGAATACCTTTGCAAATTGAAGTCGATAACTAGTACACAAGTGTTAGCACTTTAGAAGCTCAATCAAACATGTCAAATCTACTCGCCCGGTATAGCTAAAGCGCCATATTGCCAGATTTCATTTCCATTTGCGTCCTTGGAAATCACTTTCGGTCCCGCTTCTACAACGCGAGCGCCATCCACGACATTGCAAAGAAGTAGTATAATGCAGAAAGAGAAAAGATTTATGTGAAGGGAAAACATGATAAAAACATGTAAGTGGGCGATATTTCTTAGCTGGGTGTTACGAGGCAATAGACAGGATTCAACAGTAAATAAGCTAGATGGTAAAGACAAGGGATATAGCAGCGAGACCATTACCATGCCAGTAGCTATACGACCTCTTTACATTTGCAGATGGTCACCCAATTAGTGCCGGGAGGCTGTAAAGTAGCATCCCGGGTCCGCGGCGTGCAGATAGGGCAGTACCTAATGAGACCCATGCAAGCCTCCAGCATCCACAGCCCTGCAGCAATACTCTAGCTATAATATAGCTGGCGCTATCATCTGCTATCCTACCCCAAGGCTGGTCTAGAATCAGAGCTTACCAAAACCTCTGAACCGTCCAAAAAGCCCGCGTCGTCAAGGCAGCGTGTGTCATAGATGGCGCTCTCGTCCTCCTCGTCGTGCTGGCGAGACTCTACATCGTCCAAAGAAAATAGGGTAGCGCACTGAAGAAATGTTGTGAAGTCATCATGGTTCTCTGCTCCAGCATCTTCGAAGAAAAATTCATCGGTAAAGACTGCACTGACATACTCTCGCAGGCAATACCCGAAGAACCTAAGTCTCAGTGGCGTCCCCAGCGCGCCGCCTTCTGCAAAGGAGGAAGAGAGTTGCAAATCTGGTCCAACTACCATCAAAAGTCTACTGGTCTCCCACATATAGTTTTTGTATGGTTCACTGTGTAACCAAGTGGTACTGAACTCAGTGCCAGAAGCACCAGCATCTTGCGCTTCTGTGTAATCGACCGCCAGTAAGCAGAACTCGCCAAAGACTGGGATAGGGCCTATGCGCCGTAACTTTTTATTTCCTTTGTCTTCTTCGCGTAGGTTATTTGTCGCCAAGAGTTCAGTAATATTCTCACACATCCAAAGGACTCGCATAATTTCTAGTGTGAGAAAATGGGCATCGGAATGGCTGCCATCGCCCTGAGCAAATTTTAACGGACAGTCACCGCGTAGTTTGCACTCAATTGCACGACCGTATTCTTTGTCGAATCTCTCCTCCATGGATTTTCGAGACTTCGTATCGGCAAGTATATGCTCCTTCAGCCACTGTGCGAGAAACCCGAAAGTCTCGTTTTCCTCTTCTTCTGTGGGCCTCATTTTGTAAATAGGGAAGCTCTCCGCAAACGTCACAATTTCTGCTGGAAGGCAGTGTACCGCCCTTTTGCTGAATAGGGCCCTCAATGCTTCGTTCTGACCGCTCTGCACCTCGAATAATGGCTCATTATATGCCCCAATGAGGGCTGCCGTCGTGATGAGAGCTCGATAAATTGCTCTCTGCACACCCACCCGCCACTCTTCTACACGGTCAGGCTCTTCTGGCTGAACAGGCCACGCCAGATCCCTCGGAAAAATGTAATAGCCCCTGGCAAATCGATGGGTCAAGGCCTCCACGTAATGGTACAATTGCCGTACTGCCTTCAGCTCAGACGCGCTTGGCCGAGCAGGCTCGCCGTCGCTCAGTCGAGGCAACTTCATTGCCTTTGGTGGCAGCTCACCCTTCATTGCAGCCGTGACAACAACTTCGTTGGCACGGACCTAGTAGCCAGTTAGCTGCATAAACAATACTGTGCCCCTTCCGCATGAGGGCAGATACGCGTAACATACCGCGACCAGTGCTTCTTTAGCATGCGGAATCTCATGCAACAACAGACGCCACACCACCGCATGGCCTGCACCATTTGCATGCCATACCTCGGACATGAAGCGACATGTGAGCGCAAAGGAGAGCACATCCCGAGGAGATTCCGACTGCTGGAGGATATGAAGAAGCAGCTCAGGTGGGCCTGATGCAGCCAGAAAATTGCCGACCATGCTGTGCAATGACTAGTTCCAGACAATGGTGGGAGCATGGGTTTGCAGATGGGAGAAGTAGGAGTTCTATTTAGATGGGGGATGTGGCCATTGTTGAGAACATGCGCGGCCCACTGTACCTGAAAGCCTTCATTTATTATGTGGCTGCAGGAGGTCGCCTTCAAAAGTTCTTGTGCCACGCAATAAGAATTAAGTTAGAGTTAATAGGCTAGTCGAGACCAGGCTGGTTACATCTGAATGATGCCTGCCTTGCACACCAATATACTCATTACCCCGCTCCAGCTAGGCAACGGTCTTCACGCGCCATGCAAGTTGCTTAATCCAGGCTTGTGGCCTCCCATATGTAGTTTCTTGCCAGGCTGCCTGCTACTCCTTGAGTACCCCCCGGTAAGTTTTACCGGAGCGCCCTTTGCCCAACAAGGGCATTTTCTTTCAGCATCTCTAGGGTGAACCATGCAGGTAATCATTGCGCAAGTTTCTTAGATGCCTAATCCCTGTCCGCCGTTTCACAATCCGTTGGTAACGTAGGTTATGTCGGCCTTAGAGTGAGCTGGAACTCCGAGCATTTGAGAACTAAGGTATTTGCAGGCTCGCCTAGGCAATTTAGATATTTTGCAGGCTCGAGCAGCTGCGCAAAATGCCGTGATTTTTGGTGAGAGCTCAATGTAAGTGGCTTGATTTAGATGCTGCACCACAACAAGCGACTAGGCAGTAGTGTGACTTGAGTATGAGAGTTATTGACCATTTTATTAGGCATTAACTACCATGTGCTTCCAAATGGACATGGTTCGCTAAGTACTAATAAATTACGCCATTCTCCCATTTTTCGTCGCCTAAACCTGCGAACGTCGAAATACGGATATTCACTGTTGTCAACTGGCGATATATTTGTATGGAGTTGCGCAAATGTAAAATAACGGCCTTGTCAGCTGTTACGTATTCCCTTGTCATTGACAACTAAATTTAACGCGTAACTGAAGTACATCAACTAGGATAAATATACTATCATCGGCACAATGACATAACAAGCAATCACTCAAGGTTTCGTGACAAAATGGGCGAGTAACCGCCGGTTCTCACCCGCGAAGTTCCCGTGGCTTAGCAAGAGCACAAACTATAAGCTACCAGACCGACAGGCATCAAAGAGACCCTCTGTTTTGTGCGCTGACTCGCTGCTTGTAAATAAATTTGTACGGATTGCCCTGATCCGGTTTCATCAGACACCCCGGAAGCAGGGGGAAGCAGGCGGAACCTGGGCGCCGAGTTAAGCAACCGGGATTGCCGAGCGCCTCGTTCATGCGCATCTTTGCCACAATTTGTCTAGATCAGGGTGTCGTGTGGATATATTTAGGGTTAAAGGTGAGTCTGATTACTACATTCCATCAGTGTAAGTATTGGCCCCGTCTACCGTGGCTACATCTAACCTGTTCCATTAAAACCTATCACAGGTAGGGTTTCATGCCGTTTCAGTTGTCAAGTTTAGCCTAGCTGAGCAATTTCATTGCCTGTTTCATCGAAGTTGATCCGGTAAGGGAGCGTTACATAGGGACAGACAGCCACGATATTAGGCGCTCTATTATAGCTAGCTACTATATTACTAATTATTCTTGTACTCGTTTAAAGTGGATATAATCACGGTTCCTGCCGGACTTATAAAGTGAAAACAAACAAAACTCTAGTCTCAAGTTGGATCAGAGAACGGGAACCCTATATCAGTGTCGCAATTGGTGGCTACTGTTGCCGCAGAAATTACTTGTGCCTTGGTGTGAAGAACGCCACAGACCAATAGCTTATAGGCCATTAAAGTGATTCTAGAAATAATACTAGGCGTCATAGCTGTATATAGAGCGCAGAGCAGTGCCACCGCAACGGTTTGTTACATTTGGCGGGCACTTGCATGCCACGATACACAGGCGCGATTTATCAACGCCCGACTATTCTGCATTCACCCTTCCGCCCCGCACCGCAGTGGGTGGGTTCTATCTCAAACTGGACACGCGTAAAGCGCCAACCGAAGTGGACGGTTGGATCCAGATTCGTGCTGCTGTCCAGCCCGCTCCTAGCTGCACCTACCACCGACAAAGTGTCTAGCGCCGTCCTCGAATATACTGTGTACCTTGCGTTCCATGCCCCCTACCGCAATAACAAATGCATTGCACTTTTCCAGATCGGGCCTCGCAAGCTGATTGCCCTTGTGCTGCAATGCTGCGTGCCCAGCAGCGACATGCGCGCGCTTATCGGCAGTCCTGGTGCCGTCTGACAGCCTCCCTCCCAGGCCGATGACGGCTCGCGTGCGGATCGGTAATCCCTTGACTGAACAAGCTCTCATTCTAGTAAGTAATCATCTCTCTAAATGTTATAGTGGTGCTTTCTCATGTATTTTTTACAGCCACATTGTCGAAGCGCTAGCCCACAACACTTTGGCAATCTTACACGCAGTCCCACTGAGGCAGCCGCACGATCCTTTGACACAAGCTAACGCGTATAGTCGTATAAGACCATTTACTCCTCGTATACTCAATTAATGTGGCAATCTTTAATAAATACCCATAGAAAACTACTAATTATTTTGCACGCAGCTGCTAATGCCTTTTCCATTACTTGGCTTACCGTATAGAGGCTTGCTATACGAGACAGATTAAGTAGCCAGCGTATGATAAAAACCTGTAACGGGTATAGTAGGCAATCGCTGTCCGGTGGCTCCCTATTTAGGCGCCAATTTAATAAACTCTGTCAGCAGTTCAGAAATGAGCATCTGGCAGGTCAGCTTTTAACTTGTCAGCAAGGACACTAGGGCGAAATAAGGCGTCTGGATGGGCGAATCGTAGACTCAGCCGCTAGCCGGGGCTTAAGAGCCAACTACTAGTTACAGCTACTCCGTAGAAATTCATGAATCCACTCGGCATTGAACATTCAAATACAGCTAGTGCTGTGGGATCAGGGAAAAACGGGGGGGGGGGGGGGTGCTACAGCAGGTGACTTCGGCATGATCCCCGAGTAAAATCGGCTAGATTTCGCCGTAGAGTTGATTATACGGCTTGGGGGAGACACGATCATAGCTGAGCCATATAGACGGGGAGTTGGATATCTACTCCCCGAACTTGACAGTTGTAGTGTACTACTCAATGCCCTGATCCAGAAGGTCCGCGACTCTCCCCTCATGTTTACTCCACCTGTAAGTAAGCAGTTTCTGAAACGCTACGGATTGGCCGCAATTTGCAAAGGAATCTTTCGTGATGAGATAGTTCGTGCAGACTTTTGTGTGCAGTTGGCTATAACCGTACGGCAGCCAAGATGTAGAAAGTGGTTGGAGTGGTTTCTGGTTTTTGAAGAGTTTCCTCTCATGAACTGAGCGCCACACTACTCTCACAAACGACATTACAAATAATTCCCCCAATGTTAACATGTTAAAAAAGGTTCAGTAAGTTTCTTGGCCTTAATTACACTGAATTGTTTTCCTATACATCTACAGGCTTATATGGAAAGACCTTGTAATTCCTTCCTTTGAGTGTCTGCTATAGGGTAAGGCTTAGTGCCAGCGACGAAGAAGATGTTCGTACGATCACGAGTAGTTCAATGCACGGTGTTTAGGAGTACCTGTCACAGCAGGTATGCAAGTAGTAACCTAAGTCAGCAGTCACAATAGAAGGAGGTTGCGAAGCATAGGAAGCTGAAAGGCGGCTGCGGGATGCCCAAATCGGGATCAACGACAGCAGGTGGCCGTGCTGCCAAATCGAGTCTAGATAATTTAGATAGTAAGCGCCTATTCATATATCCTCTCATCATGCAGCTAATAATGTAAATTTAAGAACGGCAGAAAACAGATCTGTGCTGCGCGTATTTCGCTGACAGTACTGGCCCACCCGTAAAGTCTTGCAGTGGGCAATGCGGGCAATGCGCGGCCGTGATCCAAGACGCAGCGATTCTCTATTATGACGAAGGCGTCGTCAAAAGGGTCCAGCGTATGACTCGGACACTAGGGAAATGGCGGAAGCTGCCAGATTCGAGCGCTAGGGCAAAAGCCGGGATTGCCGAGCGCCTAGTTCGTGTACGATCTGACTTGGCAATAGTCACGGAGTTAAGACGCGAATTGTAAGATTAACAGAAGAGAGTACTCGTATTCTCGGTGTGAAAAGTAAACTGTGAGGCATCTAGAATTTACCTAGGCACTGTGACCCAGCATTCGTGCGTAAAATCTGCAAATGTGATTGTGGCAAGACTGACTTAACATGAACTGGCCCACTATTCCAGTGGATGATTAATTCTTAAAAGGAATAGTAATTGCAAATTACTATACCCAAGCTATATCTACAGCGTGTAGGAAGTATATATGTCCCCAGGAACTGCGCCGGTTATATCGTCCCTTTGGTCCAGCTGCATCCATCGCAACATTGGCTCAATTTGTGCCATTTTCCCTGTACTACAGTGTAGTTTGGTTTTGCAAGTCTATAAAACGCTGTGTCTTGGCTTTACTTACAGTACAACAACTCAAGACTGGGCTTTGTAAGCGCTAGTCTCGAGATAGGCCCAACTTCTGTATCAGCAACTGACTCGCGGTGTAGAGAGCTTTCCTATAAGAATCATCGCCACTGTCATGCTTTGCTTATTGCGAACGTTGTAGCCCATCCACCAAGGAGCTGTCACCGAGCATACAAACGCAGTTGGTACTGTTTCCCAGGATAGAGAAACCAACATCATGACACAATACGATCAAATTAGCGGCCAATATGGCATCCTTGACCACCTCCCTTATCGTGAAATGGAAGTGGCCAATGTTTTGTCAGCTCTCAAACTCATCTCCCTCAGCCTAACCAGTACTCTATTTGATTAATATACCTTTAATTAGTAATCTCTCGGCTATCAGAAGGCGTAGCTAACGTTGGCAGCAAACGTACGCCCTCCACTGAGAGACATATACACTACTAGCTAGCCACTAATTGCACTAGCTTCATTTTTTTCAGAGACTAACAAGTACGAATGGTAAATTGAGCCACAATGCAGGTCAAAGAAGCTTGGGAGTTGCTGCCTATTGATTATTGTGCCAAAGAGTCAGGAAACACAGAATGGGCATCCTGCTCCGCTCATCCCTCTAAACGGTCCCCATTTCATGCGGATATTTTTGCGTTTACTAGTGAATAAGCCCCACGATAGAGTAGCTAGTAAATGCCACGCCAATGATCCGCCGGCGTGGAGTTGGTCCATCTACCTATCTGTCTCCTCCCGTGCGTGCAGGCGGTTGAAGTGGCGGTAGTGGTAATCAGTTGATTTTACGGTGTACTTTTTGCTTTCGGGCCGTTGACCCTTGGCGCTTGCTGACTGGCGTTGAAACCACCCTTCTTCCTTCAGAGACGACGTTTTGATGCAATGCGTGCTAAAGATTACGGTACAAGAAGCGAGTCATTCCCTAGAGGGCTCTTCTCGCCCTGGTTGCACGGTCTGAGATTATCCAGAAGGTGTCCGAATTTTATCAGATCGGTAGCTCTCCACTGAAATTTCCCACTACTGGGCTAAGAACTAGTCATTCCGCTCGCGACAGTTAGACGAGAGAGGACCCCGGAGACTGACCCCTTACTGCTTTTGTCCATTCCGATAGACAACCGACTCTTGTGCGTCTACTTATTTCAGCTTATTAAGTGGGTAGCTGACAAAATTACCCGCCAAGGGGGCCGTTTTTTAGAACTTATAGTTTGTGTGGGAATCGGGACATGAACTTTTGGTCCTTGCAATCTAGTGAGAATGTTAATTCCAATCTGGGAAGCGACGGATTCTGTATTACTTATCAAAAAAATATTAATTCTTTTTCCACTTTCTTCTCATTTTCTCATTTCTCCTTTTTGTTCGTTGTCTCTTGTTCCCCCCTCTCCTTCTCTTTCTGTCTTTTTCTTTATCCCATCTTCTCATTCACTCTCTTTCTCTCCTTTCTGTATTTGTTTGTTTTTGTTTACACGCTATTGGCTGTGGTGCCTTAGATCTTGACAAGTCAGTGGCGCTGTGGTTTAACCCGGTCACGCACTAGCGTTTCAATCTACATGTAAACATGTCAGCAGGAGAGGAGACAAGGCTCGTAAAATAACCAATAGTAGCAGCTGCTCCGGTCTCCGAGATCCGCTAGCTTGAGTGGAGGCCCAACAGCTACCTTCAATCGACTCTTGGCTTCTCGCTAGCACTCCAAAGTTATTCCTAGCTTTGGGGCTTGTGGCTGGATTGCTACGTACCGGCTTATTTTGCAGTTTGTCTTCCCAATTTTGAATAAGCAGCTATGCTCCCGCCCCAAAAGTGCGGAACGCTTCCTCCTCTTCTGATCTATTATATGCCACTACTGCTGGTAGGCAGGGGTGTGCGGAATACCACGCGGGATACATCATACAAGTGCTTGTCTTACTCGGGCATATTCGTAGCGGAAGATACCAATATACTGTCACCCTGCTGGTACAGAAAGGTACGATTGAGCGAGTCCATGCCAGGGAGGCTAATTTTACTGCGGCACAAGTGATCAACCTTCTTGCCTCCCATTGGTTGCATCATCGTGTTAGTATTAAGGGTTGATCGAAATTAAGCCACTCACGCTGGGACAAATAATAGCCGCAGGCAAAGGAAGAAGCGCTCTCGAGTCTCTCAGGATGTAATTGTACAAAGTACGAGTCCGCCAGCGACCCAATTTCCATCACGCCCCCCAGCCAAGGCTCAGCGGAACTGCAACAAGCATGACTGAACCGTCTAAGAATAGAAAGTAGAGCAGTCTCCTCCAATCTCACAACTGTATCGTAAACAGTGGGATAACGCCACTCATCATAGGCGTTCTATGACCCACAGCATAAGAAAGTGCAGCTTCCCGGAGAAGAGTAGACATATATCTATCCTGCCCCGTAAAAGGTAAAATATCTGAGCCCTTTTCGTAGTCTGCGGCACACTACTATTCAAAACACTTGTTCAAAATTATGGAGATGGGCTTGGACAATTCACTTCCAAAGTGCGCCGTCAAAAGCGACGTCACCGCCGATTGCGACAACGACAAACATATCGAAGATACTCAAAACGATGAACCAAGAGCTGGTTTGGCGACCTGGAGATGGATCGTGACATGTGCTGTCTTGTTGTTGGGTGCTCTCCTTTATGGTGCGTGGTTCCCTGTCCTCCATTCCGAACTTGCTGTAGACTAATGCCTTTAAGGTGTCGATGGCACAATCGCCGCCGATATCCAAGTTCAAACATACAAATCACTTGGTCACATCGATAAGTTGCCATGGATTGGCATTGGATTTCCAATGGCATCAGCCGCGACAATTCTTCCGCTCGGTCGAGCTTATGGACTGTTCAATACAAAGATGCTTCTCCTCGCAAGCCTCTGCTTTTTTGAGATTGGCAGTGCAATTTGCGGCGCTGCCCCCACATCCGACGCTCTAATTGTCGGCAGAGTCATTGCGGGTATGGGAGGTGCCGGCATGTATTTGGGGTGAGTTTGTGATGAGGAGGTGAATCGCTAAGCAGGGCACTCGAGTATATGCTGATGTTTGGCAGATCTCTTACGTATTATACTTCATTTACTACGCGAAAGGAAGCGCCCCTTTACACTGCACTGAGCGGCCTGTGCTGGGGCGTGGGTTGCATTCTTGGACCAGTTATTGGTGGTGCATTCTCTGTCAGTCGCGCAACATGGCGTTGGGTACGTTTGATTACTTCTGCTGGCGGTTGATTAGTAGACCATGCTAATTCGCTAACCTTTTTCATAGGCATTTTACATTAATCTTCCACTTGCCGCCTTCCTCGTACCTGTTTGCATCTTCTTCATGCCTAGCAAGAACCCTCGTCCAGATCTCAAGTTCATGCAAAAACTCAAGGAGATTGACTGGATTGGGGCAGCGTTGTACGCCGCCACCGTTGTTTTATTCATGATTGTTCTTACCTTCAGTGGATCAACCTTTGCCTGGAAATCTGGTGGCTCAATCGCTCTTTGGGTTGCTTTCGGAGTATGCCTAATTGCATTTGTCCTGCAACAAGGGTGCAAGATTTTCACGTCTGAGGAGCACCGCATTTTTCCCGTTCACTTTCTCAAATCACGTACCCTTGTCCTCCTCTATATAGGGACAGGTGCCGCTAGCGCGTCAGAAGCCACAATGCTCTTCTACATACCGCTGTTCTTTCAGTTTACCAAAGGAGATACGCCATTGCAGGCCGGTGTACGTCTCCTACCCTTCATCGGTGTTTTCATCTTCTTCCTGATACTTGCTGGTGCTTCTCTGCCTAAAATTCGCCGGTATAACATGTATTACTTGACCGGTGGCTGCCTGGTCGTCATTGGGGGTGCCCTATTGTGCACAATTAACGAGAACACATTCACAGCTGCGATTTATGGGTATGAAGCCATTGTCGCGAGCGGAGTCGGTCTGTTCTTTCAGATTGGATATGGCATCGCTGTGGCTAATGTCCATCATAAAGATGCACCAAAAGCAGTCTGCTTTATCAATGTGGCTCAAATTGGTGTAGTCGCCATTAGTCTTGCCCTGTCAGGGTCATTGTTTCAAAATGTTGGCGTTCACGAGCTTGAAAAAGCCTTTGCCGGCCGCGGCTTGCCGGAGCAGGTTATTCGGTCAGCCCTGGCTGGAAAGCTATCGCCCTTGTTTTCTTCCAATGATCAAGAAGCCATCCAGCTTGCTGTCAAGGCTATAGCAGCTACTGTCCGGAAAATCTTCAGTATGGTTGCCACTGCTGGAGCGCTGGGAGTGGTGAGCTCGCTCCTAATGAGATTTGAGAAGTTGAACTTGAGTACCCCCGCCGATCGTCGTTAGGCAACTCGCGCAGCATATGATTCATTTTTCTATAGGCCGTAGTGTTGCTTTTGAGGAGCTCATGCTGCTATAAGCTTGCAAATATTTTATTCTGTTCTATTCTGCAAGGGTCTTTTTCTTCGGCCAGCCGCTATCCCGGCAGGGTGCTTCCCACCTTCTTGACCTCCAAACACATTTTCCGAAGAAGCGCAACATCTCTAGTAGTTGCCAAGTGTCCCAAAGTTTTTATTACTATAAATTAAATAAATTAAGTACTTCTACCTTTATATCTTACTTGAAATAACCCTTTCTTTTGCATTTTTAAAATGCAGTAGCAAGGTTTATTGGCACCCCATAGTTTAACTACCCTACAAAGATCCTCCAACTATGTCGCTAGCAGCCATAAGATAATCAGACTTAATTAACTCAGTTATTTTATTATTATATCTAGAAGTAAAGGAAAAGAAATGATTCACATTATAGTTGTACTACTTGCTACTCGCTTTCATCTCTCTACGCCCTACAGCCGCTCTGAAAATAATGGCCCTTAAATAAATTGAGCTACAGAAGGTCAAGTAAGATAACTGAGTAGCTTATGAGGTCATGGTTTCTCCAATTCGTTAGTCTCCATACCGCGGATCGCATTTATATCCGTGCTCGCAAAGCGCCATGCAGGGAGTTTCTTCTCAAACAGCAGATCCAGCTCCTCATATGTCCTATCCTTTGACTCAGGGAGGCGGAAAACAGCCCAAAGAACCGTCAGGAATGATGTGGCCATCCAGAAAAATGCCGTCTTACCTTTAAGATTCGCCGCCGTCGGGTTAATGAGCTGTGGCTCAATAACGTTGGCGAGGATGGATACAAGGTAATAGCTGTTGCGAGCCAGAGAAATAGTCTCAGCGCGCACACGCGTTGCCGATATCTCGGCGGCAATAGTAAAAGACTGCGGGCCCAGCGTGGACGAGTAGATGGCTAACCAGACGACGGCTAAGCCGCCCTGTGCCCACTTGGCCGACTCGGAGGCCGAGTAGGTGAGAGCGCCAATGACGAGGAGCACGGCCGTCATGACGGACATGCCGTAGATGAAGAGTGGTCTGCGCCCGTAGTACGTCATGAGAAACCAGGACACGCACGTAGCAATGAACGCGCAGCCAGAGGCGCCAAAGTTGATTTTGTATGCACTGTCAGGGCTAAAGCCGGCCTGAATGAGGAAATAGGCTGGCGTATACACCAAAACTTGACCAGAAGAGGCCTGGGCCAGGAGAGACATGCATGCAATCTCGGTTCGCCGGAGGTTTGTGCCCTTGAAGCAGTCCCAGTAGCTAGACTCCGCCGTGAGTGACTGCTCAAGTCTATTTGTGTGGTCAATCAGCGCCAGAGAATTCTGAATCTGCTCGTCCGTCAAGTTGCTCGACAGCCGTCGAATAGACGCCTCAGCCTCGCTCACCCGGCCCTTGCGGACCAACCAGTAGGGAGAATTAGGAGCCAGGTAGGTCAGGATGAAGAGAGGAAGCGGCCACACCCACTGGATCGCAAACGGGATCCGATACCCCCACTCGGTGTTGTTGCTTACGAGGCCCTGAAGAACACCGGCGCCGATGAGCTGCCCAATGACCCAGCAAAGATTGACGTAAGCAGTGAGGTAGCCGCGGAGGGCAAGCGGGCAGACCTCGGAGGCGTACGTGGGACCCATGACGGCAAATATGCCCCATGGTAGCCCGGCAAGTACCTGCGCGGCCTGGAGCACCTCGACTGACGGAGCGAAAAACTGCATAAAGACAACGCCCGTCATGAAGACAAGAGCGGCCATCAGCACAAGGCGATGACCGAAGCGTTCTGTCAGCCGTCCATTGAACAGGAGTGAAATGAAGGCGCCCACGGTGGCACCGAGACCGAGACTGGTCTGCCATGGGGTGGAAATAAGATAGCCATGATCTTCTGTAAAGGAGCCGTATTTCTTGGCAAAGGAGGGGTAAGAGAAGAAGCTGAACATGAGTGATAAGTCGTATCCTTCCATGACAATGGTGAGAGACATGACAGCGGACCAAAGTACCGCTTTAGGGTATCGCCTAAATGCTTCTCGAACAGTAAGGGAGTGCTCATCTGCGGTTGCTACTTGAGCCTCCACAGTAATCTCCTCGACATGGCCCGCCATCGGGTCAGCTTTGGAGTCTGCCATGATGAAATTGCCCTCGAATCGATTTTGAGAGACCGAGAAGTTGAGCAACCACAAGTTGTGAAGAAGGTGAAGAAGTAGTAATGATGTAGATGAAAATTGAATACTACGCTTGTGGAAGCAGAGAAACCTTTATAAGGCTGCAGGGAAGACATCTGGGGTAGGAGTATACATATGCACTTGCTCAGTCTGCGCTAGATCAGCCGTTAAATATTAGTAACCGCAGTGGAGGTAACAGTTCGGGAGGGCCTTTAAGGTACTGGCCCATCAATTGGCTGCCACTAGTGGCGTTGCCTTTTCCGGCCATGACTCTATGACTCTGGTTGTCGGGGACTTGGAGCTCTGCTCCCCAGCAAGACCATTATGTTGTTAGTTTACAGGCATCATTATACTGTCGGGCGTGGCACGGAAATGAGATGTCATCAAGAATGCGGGGACTACGAGATCAATTTCCCAAACAGCCGCATGCCACACTCGGAGCTGTCGGTTCTCGGGGCCTAGAAACTCAATCCCCGGAGCTTTTACAGTTTTGAGGATGAACACAATTTGTCTGGTAAGACAGGACCGGCGGAGTAATGAGACTGTCGTTAGCGCATGGGCGCAAAAGCTAGCTTGTTACAGGTACTCGGCAAAAATAGCGAATTCTCGGCATTTGACAGTTCAATAAAGGCTAGTTATTGTTGTGGGAAAATTATGGGGAAAACGTGGCCATACCTTCTAGAACATGTTCCCAGTTAGAAGTAAAGTTGACCAGATCGCTCTGGATTAAAGAGCGAACGGCCTGAGGCTACCTACCGGGAGAGGTATGGCATCAGCTCAGAGACGTTGTGTACTGCAAAATTCTGTTACAGCCTGGCATGAGAAGGCCATGCCCATTATATGTGTCAGAATTCACATACATCAGAGTGCAGGTCATGTCGGAGTGTAAGCTGTATCGAAGTCCATATATACAAATAAGTAGCACATAATAGAAAGTAATACAATGGAATTATTCCATTTCTTCAATTTTCTTTTCTTAAATATCGTTAGAAACAAGGTTCTAATCTTCACTGTCAATATAACCAATGGGTTCGTGAATACTACTATCCTCGCTATCAACAGATGCAGCAAGAAGTGGATGAATTGACAATTCCAACAAGCTATGAAACGGGCACCGTTTTTCATAAAGGTGGCTGCCTGCCGTATGCAGTACGCCTATTCTACTGGGGCTATCTTAATGCTGTCAACTGAGAGTGACCCATCGGTTACTACCAAGCCCAGTGCTCCCCCCAAGTATTCACTGTCGCTAGCCACAATTTCTGCCGTGCGTACTCTGGCTCTTATCATGTCTCCTTTTGCCTCTAGAGTAACTTCATACTCCTCATCAAGCCTCCATTCGTAATTCACCCGCGCTAGCTCGATTCGTTTCTCATCCTTTGCTTTGATAAGGGATATGGTATACCTGTCGTTGTTGAAAACTAAAGCATAGTATCGATTCAACCCTTGAACCCGAATCGCAATGCCTGAGGGGCCACCTATTTTTATCACTAATCGTGAAACAGCCAGACTGTAGTCGGTCCATTCTCTTGTTCCATAGCTGACAATGCCCTCGCCTTTGCTCTGCGCAATGCATACAGATACACCCATGGCTTCAAGCCAGGTATCCACACCGTTGACCCATGATCGGTCCCAGAAGCTGCTTGGGCTCTTTTTGGGTCGCATCAAGGTCATCTGCGGTGCGCCGGTCCATCCAAGACTCTTCAACCATACTGTGCCTGTGCTTGCGGCTGCTTCCCCGGTTGCAGAAATGGCGATGCCGATTGCCTCAATTGGCTGGCTCTCCATGGAGTCTGGGATAGTCCATTCAAGAGACTGTCTGAGTGTCCCCGGAGTAAGCCAGATCGCCTCGCTATCAATGGTGCCCTGGCCGTCTTCAGCCGTATTTACTTTGATGCGAATTCTGACCTGGAGGGCGGTGGATGCTTGCTTCGATGTGCCTAGCTCTGCGACCACTTTCTGCCCCGGGTACACCAAGGGCGATGCCATGAGCGAATAGTTTGTTCCCATCTTCAAGATGTCCTTTGGAGTCGATGTCGGTGTCAGTACTTCAATAGGAACAGAGTCTTCCCCAAGATTGGCTATATCTATAGCTAGACCGGGCTCGTTCAAGTCGTCCACGTCCTGTTTCAATGTCACAGATGCAGTACTTGGTGAAACCACTTGAAATCCCTGAACGCTTCCCGGTAGAGTGAAGTGAAATTGCGCACCGTTTTTCGGGCTTGGCAAAGGCGCTTCACCAGACAAGCGACAGCCTGCGTTGGCAACATCGATAGCGATCCTGGCGGCATTGTTGATAGAGTAACCTCCATCTGCAGTCGAAATGAGAGCCCGATCGGCAAGTGGACCTCTCCAATCACGTCCGCCCTCGAAGCTAGACATTCCGTGCATGAGTGCGACCAAACAGCCCACATTACCAGAGTTGCAATCAGTATCGCGACCTGCCGTGTTGACGATCATCATGGCAGTGCTGAAGCAGCTTCCTCCGTATATAAGCGCCATAATCATGATTGCATGATTTGGAATAACGTGGCACCAGCCAAGAAACTTGTCGTAGCCATAGACGTCCTCAATTCGCTGGCGCGTTTTCATCCACTCATTGTCCTCACGACACCATTCCCGTACGTCTTTAACCATGCGAGCGACCAGACAGTCAGCCGGCACGTAGGAAATACCCACGTCCAGAAGATGGTCGACGTCTTTACTGGCGAATGCCTCCGCCTCCATAGCCGCCCACAACATTGCAGCGTAGACGGACTCGCCATCGTGACTCACACGGCCGGCCGCCTGGGCGAGCTGGGCAGCGAGAGCTGGTTGCTTGGGTGCCACGAGAGCCCATGCATCGATGAAGATCTGGGCGCCTATTTGTTCGGCGACTGTGAGACCATTTGTGTTTGCTGACCCGCTTGCTGGTGCTGGAATTCCGTGTTTGAGGTTTAAATAGGCCGTGTGTTCGGTCGATATGCCTTTCCCACCCCACCAAAAAACAGTGCGGTTTTCAATGACATTATTCAGCCAGGTTTTGCCAATCTGCTCACTTGTAATCGCACAGCCTCCTAGGCTCTCGGCATCAGGCGCATGCTCTTCAAGTGCCCGAACAAAGGCAAATGTGCCGGAAACATCGTCGTCCGTAACCACGAGCGGGACACCAAGCTTGTCATGAACATAGTCGTTGATAGGACCAAGCTCGGATAAAATCCTCTCATGGGTCCAATTCTCAAATGGTCGACCGAGATAGACGCCAATGAGCTTTCCCAGAACGCCCGCATAGACGCGTTCAAGATAGTCTGTCGGCGTTTTTTGTATTTCCTCTGGCATCTTCGTAATACAACTTTGTTGTCGCTGAGAGAGTGGCAAGAAAAGGTATCAATCACGCAACATGTGCCTAGAAATATGCATATTGCATGGTAGCAGGAGACTAGGTGGCGCTATTTATTTTGAATTTGTCCGAACTAGTTCCACAGCAAACCTTCCACCCACATCGCCCAAGGTCCGCGACTCATGTGCTGTTGATCTCATCAGTCATTACCTGTAGCGGATGAGTTCAACTGGTGGTTGATTACTCACCACTCACTAACCTTTATTAGGTAGATATAGACTATGAACCTTGACTTTGTGTCGTAGCCTACCTGGACCAAAGTATTCAGCAAGTGATGGTATACGAGCGCCATGGCGCGGGAAGTGGACTACTCCGCACGCCACGAATGAGCTGAAAGTATGCCGAGAGGCAAGGCATCGGAGCGGCGTTATGCATACGCAGCCAAGCGCCCTGCAAATCAAACTCTAGCCTAGTGAATTCGGGACCCGAGAGTGCCTTTTCCGAAACGGAGGAACTGCCCGAGTGTGCGTCCGTGTACACGTACACTAACCTTATGTGGCTGATGAATGCCCTAATCGGGAAGTACGGCAGTTATATTTTTCAAAGCTATTGCGAACCTTCATTGTGAATCCTGCTCTATTCCATCTAACCCTGATGATCATTTTAGAGGGCCGCGCTAGGACTTTTGCACAGCCGTGTCTGCTCTCAAGAAAACAACATGGAAGCGATAATCCCGAAAATATGTTTTTTAGTGCCTTGCATTTAAATAAAGTACTGCCCATGGGGCGTAATTTACAAATTGCGATTGGAGCAGTCGCGGGGACTACGACAGAGACTCCCCGAGGTCCGCCAACTTGTTAGCCGATGGTCAACCAGCAAGGACGGCACAAGCACACAATGTGCCGACATATGGCGTCGTGCGCAGCCTACGGTTTCCCGGTTAGCCATGAACTGCGCGACGCTACTTACGCCACCGCCCATTATATCCCATTGCCGTTGCCAATGCCAGGCCTTCTATTGCCTATCTCGTGAACAAAGTGTCCACGTGACCCTAATTCCCCCTTCCCGATATATAATATCTCCATGTTATATGCCGTCGTTCCCCATGGGGATTCACTCCACAATCTTCGATTTGGTTTCTGAGTCTTCTCTACCAACTTACACCTCAATCTCTTCACCATTTCGTCTTCAAAATGCAACTCGACAAGCAGGACACCGCCGTTGAAGACGATGATCTTAAACAGCATCTTGAAAACACTAGCATCGAGGCACAAATCGCCACGTCGGATGAGCACACCCTTACCGTCCAAGATGCTCTGAGAAAATACCCAAAGGCCGTATTTTGGTCTGTCGCCATGTCCATGACGATCATTATGGAAGGATACGACTCAGCATTGATGGGAAACTTTTTTGCCTACCCCTCATTTGCACAAAAGTATGGGTCTTATGATCAGGACCATGGTTATGTGGTCGAGACACGCTGGCAGACGGGCCTGTCCGTCGCCAGCCTTCTCGGAGCTTCAATCTCTCTTCTCGCCAGTGGCTGGCTCACAGAGAAGTTTGGCCATCGTCAGGTTATCAACATGTCGCTCCTGGTTTTGATTGGAATCATTTTTATGCAGTTCTTTGCACCGACTATAGAAGTCCTTCAAGCTGCTCAGGTGCTTGTCGGCTTGCCATGGGGAATCTTTGCCGTCATGGGCCCGACCTATGCCTCTGAAGTGTGCCCAGTTGCCTTGCGTGGTTACTTGACATCCTTTGTTAACCTTTGCTGGGTTATCGGGCAATTGATTTCTGCTGGTGTCCTGCAGGGACTGGTCAACAATCCGACGCAATGGTCATACCGAATTCCCTTTGCTATCCAATGGGCCTGGCCAGTTCCGCTCATTGTGTTGACTTTTTTTGCGCCAGACTCCCCTTGGTGGTTAGTCCGACACGGAAAGCTTCACGAGGCCGAGCAGTCAATCAAACGATTGGGTTCTAACCTGACGCCAGCCGAAATTCGGAACTCCATCTCATTGATGGTGCATACGGATACACTAGAGAAAGCAATGATGGGAAAATCAAGCTTTTTAGACTGCTTTAAAGGGACAAATTTACGTCGTTCGGAGATTGCCGCCATGTCACTTTGCGCGCAAAGCTTCTGCGGCCAGGTATTCGCCTACACACCAAGTTATTTCCTCGTCCAGGCAGGATTTAACTCCAACGACGCATATAAGATTAGTTTTGGTAGTGCTGGCTTTTCTTTCATCTGCACATGCTTATCCTGGGTGTTTATGTTCTATGCTGGACGCAGAACATTATTTCTCTCTGGGCTGAGTGCCATGACTCTTACATTGCTTATTATCGGGGTTCTGGCGTGTTTCAATAGCCAGGCAGCACAGTGGGCTCAGGGTGGACTGGCAATCGCATGGTTGGGTCTTTACTCGGCAACACTCGGTCCACAATCATTCGCCATTGCATCAGAAATATCGGCGACCCGAGTACGCGCCCATACCATCGCGCTGGCGACTAACGCGTATAACCTCATTTCTGTTGTGTCCAACGTGGTCGAACCTCAGCTGATCAATCCCACTGCGGCAGACCTCAAAGGAAAAACGGCATTCATCTGGATGGCGACCTCGGCCCTGACCCTTATCTGGGCCATTTTTCGTCTTCCTGAGAGCAAAGGGCGGACCTACGAGGAGCTAGATTTGTTGTTTGAGAGACGACTACCTGCTTGGAAGTTTGCACATGCCGACTTGACAGCCATGGGAGAAGAAAATGAAATGCAGGATTGGAACAATGTTGCGCCTGCCGAAACTCAGCGGTGCTAGTATAGTTGGAGCCTAGGAACAAATATAATATGAGGAGATTCCTGACCGACAGCTGTCACGTTAAGAAAAAAGAAACAAATGGAAAAGGAAAAGGAAAAGAGGTATGGGCCGAGACTATAACAACGCACACCCACCGACGCTTCCATGTTTCGACTTTTCTAGTCTCCGTGTAATTTGTGCGGTAGAAGAACAGTTGTTCGAAAGTTTGTGCCCCCTTTGCTTGTGGTACTTTGTTTCTTATGTACGGCGTCGACTGACTAGAGCACGGAGATTATGGATCCGAGTTGGGCTGTAAAGATGTGAGAAGCATGGCTGAAGGTGCCCTCAGGTGCCAGGAACGTCATTGGCTACTACAAAGCAACTACGTTACTCCCTCCTTGTTGTCCCTGTGCACATCTCGGCCTTCAAAGATGGACGACTTGTAGGAATGCAGCCTACCCTATAAGCCAATGGAGCAAAGGCGTGATGTGGGCGCACAAGATCTGACTCCATCGCCATATTCATCGCAGTACTATCCTGGCAGCCTTTTTTTTTATTCATCCTCCGGTACCGTCACATGGGGCGGTCACAGCAAGTCGCGATCACTCAGTAGGCGAATATCCAGAAGATGGCGTGGGAGGGACAACACCCGCGATTCTACTAGTACAACTGGCGAGAACCGAATAAAGCACAAATTAAACACAAACATGAAGAGATGAAAAAAAGAGCCAGCATATTCATCTACTAAAATTTATAAAAATAGATGCTCATTCCTCATTATATTATTTCTTTTGTAGAGGTGCTGGCCTGACCAGCGATACAGTGGGGTGTAGCCTGAAGTGTGATAAAACTAGGGATTACTCTTTGTTAAAGTACATAGTTGATTCTAATTCATCTCGGCTATCTCATCTAAAAATAAAGAATGACTTTTATTCTTTACTCTTGTTGCAAAGAGAAATACTCATTAACTATTTAACCATCAGAACCGACGAAACAGAGCAATTGTATGGCTATGTGGACCGCCAGCAACCTGACACAGTTGTTGCATTGGGCGGCATAGGGTAGTCATGAAAACGGGACAGCGGTCGTTATTCCATAATGCAAATAAGCTAGATTTGTTGCAAAGGCAGTCCCAAGGTACATACACGTCCATCCTGAAGTGCCGAGACGGATGGTAGCTGAATGGTACATGTACCTCTAGCGAAGCGGTGGGGTCGTGGCACATGTATTACATTTTTCCGATCAAAACGTCACTGGGGGACTTGGCTTGCAATTTAGACGTTTAACGAAGATGGCACTAATCCTTTGTAGTAAGCAGCCCTATGCATCCTCCTTGCCGTGCCGGTCCGTGCCTTGGAAAGGTTGATCGAACACTGAGCAAATGCATCTAGGCATGGGTTCGTAGGTTGCAGAGATAAAAGCAGGTTTCGATGATGCCTCCGCTTCTGGACCATTTCATCTTGCTCCGTTCAACATATTTGTAAGCATCTGTACGCTTTGTAGTTTCTGAGGAGACCTAAACTCATTTATGTGGTAGATAGCGACCCTGCTTTTCTCGGCATGCTTTCCTAAGGCGCAAGGGGCGCAAGGCTGAGACTGCACAAACTACTTCACCCCGCACTTCATTTCTCCGAGCCAGCTGGAGCGCTACTGATCACAGCTAGTTACTGGGAGCGATTCTTCTTGAGGGGCAGGCACTAGAAAGTCGAGATGGGTTGTTTCCAGCATATGAGCGTATATTTGTCGCTATAACCAGCCAAATCCAAAGCTCTTATTGGCCTATGGACAAGAAACAACCAGCTCCCTGCCTTACCAATGCCTCCACGGCAGCAGCTCGCGTAGGCAGGTTGACCATGACCAAAAAGACGCCACAGGGTCCAACTTGGTTGGGATCTGACACGCGGGTCGCAACGCTTAACACTTTGAGTAACTGATCGATATTAAACGTTGCTTCTTTTTCAGCTGCCACGGCACTAGGCAGACTTGATAAACAGCCCCCGCTCTCCTCACTTGAAATGCGGTGGTATTTAATGCTCTCTATATCTCTATAAAATGAAATAGGCAGTAAAAAAAGGGAAAAGGAAGCGAAATGTCGTTTACAATCAACTTCAAACCCCAGGACCCTCTGGCAACTCGAAATGGCGGCACAGCCCAACTGCTGGAGCTTGCGCTGCCCACAAGCCACATCGACTTTGCGAAGCACCTCCGCCATATGATGCTGCTCTCTTCACAGATTAACCAGATTTCGGGGTTAAACAATGAGGCTGGCGAGCAAGACGTCAATGCAAAT
Source organism: Zarea fungicola (assembly GCA_900169235.1). Taxonomy (NCBI): domain Eukaryota; kingdom Fungi; phylum Ascomycota; class Sordariomycetes; order Hypocreales; family Cordycipitaceae; genus Zarea; species Zarea fungicola. The sequence goes on along the minus strand of FWCC01000164.1, from coordinate 263,911 downwards.
GGGCCGACAGCTCCGGATCACTGTCGGCTCTGCAACAACCTGTCCACAGACCACATGGCCAAGACGCAGACGCCTGTAATTCGAGGTTTTCTGTCCGACTTTTACAATGCATCTATAATGGGAGGATGTGAGATTTGCAAGCTTATTCTCATAGCGGTGTCGCCCAGGAATGATCCTTTATACGGCCCTGGTAGAATCAAGGCATACATCAGACCCGGCGCGCCATTGAACATTCTCGTCGCGTGTGCGAACAAGAATGCTCGTTATGACCTTTTCACTCCTGTTGGTATGATTTTTGCACTGTTTTTACGTCATTAATTAATCGAATATTGACAATAAACTTCAGGCCAGCCGCCTTCGCCTTGGCCAGGCATCGGCCCTGCACCTGTTGTTGGGCCCGGAGTGTCGCTGGATGATGCCGCTAGGCTGATCCAAGCCTGGGTCACAGAGTGTACAGCTCACACCCTTTGCGAGAAACGGGGAGTTGAAAAAGCCGGAGCTTGGCCAAAGCGTGTAGTGAGCTTGTCCAACGGCACGATGCGTTTAGTAGAGCCTGCCCCAGGCTCGGCGTTCCCATATGTCGCGCTGAGCCATTGCTGGGGAAAGAACGGATTGGTTCCCAAGACGACAAGATCCAACTTTGTGCAGAACAAGGCTCGTATTGATGGGAATTGGCTGACGCCGACCCTGCAGCACGCGGTTCTGGTTGCAAGCAAGCTGGGGTTTGACAAGATATGGATCGACTCGCTTTGCATCATTCAAGACGACGCCCAAGACTGGAAGGAGCAAGCCGCCCAAATGGCAAACATTTACGAAAATGCAGACCTCGTCATCTCCGCCACGTACGCTACACACGGTTTCGACGGCCTGTTTCGGGACCGCAAGCCGGCGCAGATCCTCGCCTCCGACAATCAACCCACCTCATGGACGGTGCGAGAGCCCGGGCCCGAAATGAAGATTATTCCACTGCACGGGCCGGAGTGCAAGGACAAGGACTGTCCAATATACATCTCTCGCGACACGGCCCGCCACGCGCAGTGGGATTCCATGGAGCAAATCACCACTGGCTCGGACGAGTTCAATCCTCTGCTAAGCCGCGGATGGGCATTTCAGGAGCGTTTGATGGCTAGGCGGATCGTGCATTTTGCAGATCACGAAATGGTCTTTGAATGTCGCGAGTCGCAGCGCTGCGAGTGTATGCACCTCAATCGCGCCGACGGGCGGCCCATGATGGAACGAAGCGCCGAAAACATCAAGCACCGCTTCTCACAGGCAATCGCCAGGCCTCATACCGCGCAGCCACCCATGACGCCCGATCAGCTGCACGCCCTCTGGGTGGCTGTTGTGGAAAAGTATACGGAGCGCATGTTGACGTTTGAGAAGGATCGATTGCCTGCCTTGCAGGGTGCCATGAGCAAGATGCAGGCCCTCAAAATGGGGCAATGCGTGGGCGGGACATTTGTATCTGATATACCGCGAAGCTTGCTGTGGCAGGTTGGCCAGCCTGGTGTCCGCCACAGCGTCTATCGCTCACCAACATGGTCTTGGGCATCCGTCGACCCGCCCGCTGGATTCGCTCCAGGCATTACTTATCTGGGACGTCGGTACGAGGATGGTCGTAGCAAGGAGTACGACGCCCCATCATTTTGGGACTACCCTAGCTTTCAGATGATGGGTGATTTGGTACGCATCCCCAACGCTGAACAAGATCATTACGGCATTCATTTTCGCGCGCCAGCTGTTTCAGCAGCACTTCAAGTTACAGAGCAAAGCGAGATGCAGTTCGATCACCCAGGCTATCCAAACAAACTTGTATCCTCCATGCGCTATAGGTATACTGTTCTACGAAATGGAACTAGTCGTTCTATTGTGCACGATGTTGAGGGGCTTGGTGCAGCCCCTAATCAGACTGGGCCAACTTCCAATGTTTTGCTAGTTCTCGTCACGAATAAATCAGAAAACATGCAACAGGTAGCCCTGGTTCTTCGGCGCTTGGAAACGACGCAAGACTATGCTGCAATTGGAATGGGTGCTCAACAGACAGCGCATCCTGCTTACGCCCGCATAGGTATTCTCAAAGGAAAGGATGACAGCGAGGAAAACTGGTTTCACCGTGCAGCGAAACAAGAGATAATTCTATTTTAGTGCTTATAGTCTGAGTATCAATACAAATCCTATTGGCTGCGGAACCATAGCAGGGGGGAATCAGTCCGGGGCATCTGCTAATTGATTAATCATGTATTGATGCAGAGAGCCTACCTGCAGATACCTTGAATACAAGCACTGTCTTCTGCACAGCCACAACAGGCAGGTAATTTCAGACACAACGGGAACAGCAACCGTAACCGACAGATCTGCGTCATAACAATGTTCAGGGTGGACACAAAATAAGCAGCCTCTGGATAGGTACGAGGCCTAGTAATGTGCCTCTAGAAGTCATAATACGCCTAAGCGGGTAATTTTCCCGAACGCTATACAAATAGACCCATACACGGTCCTCTTAGTGCCAGTGGGCCAATAGAAGCTTTCAAACTGTTCCACTTCGGCGAACTTGACCCAGCGGATCCGAACTATTGCGGTCTTTCGGTGTGATGAGAAATTCTCGGTCAGTCTCCAGGTGCAATTCTACCAAACGCTCAGCTCGCAAACCACGCCGTAAATTCAAGTTACTTCCTTTGCGCCTGCAAAGGAAGTCCCAACTATACGCCGCGTCGCAGCCCATACTAACGTACAACTACAATTCTGTCGTGGCAGATCTTGCTCTGTAAATGCCGGGCACAGAGTTATGTCCAAGTTCCCTGCAAGTTCCACCTATATCTAAGCTGATAGATGCAGGCCAACTCAGAATCCCTGCGCAAACTGCCATCACCAACTTCCCAAAATGGACATTGACCCCATGTTCAACTGCAATGGATGCCGCCAACAGTGGACCCCGAAGCCAGTTGGCTGCTCCGTTCTATTTCCGTAATTGCCGGTTGTCTAAAGAAAACTGACTATCCAAGGTCTACCGAATTCTTGTTTTGGTGTCCAATTGACCATATTTTGAATGCCAAGACTCAAAACTCCATCAGAAACGCCATTACAGTGTTTAGGTCTTACAGTGCGGGTCGCTGGAGCCTGATTCTAGACTCCATTGCCAGACTATATTGGACTCCACATAGCGCTCCTGCATATGAATTGAAGTCTTTACTGTATGCTCACGATATGGGGACAATGGGAGAGTTGAAACCACTACTGACATCATGACTTCAAACTGATACCAACTCAGTGACAAGATGCATGTTCATGATCTCGATGATTCCTAAGCGAGGTCCTGCAAAACCGAATTCAAGCATCACTACTTCCGGAACCGGAGACTGCAATGGATAAGTTTTGTAGATCTCTGTCTTCGCAAAAGGTATATAAATCGCTCTTCATCGAGCACGTTTTCAGACAATTCATCCAACAGCGCAGTTACATTCGCAAAAAGAAATCAAACAATCATACCCAGCACACAAACCACACTAGCAACACTGCTATTCTCAATTCAATTCTCAGTCTTCAAGATGTACACCAAAGTCATTTCCGTCCTTACGGCTCTCCTGGCGGCTTCCAACGCCTACGACATCTGCGACTGTGATGCCGGCGACAGTGGTGTCAGCCAAAATGGCTTCAACCAGATCCTCAATGGCCTGAACCAAAACTCGAATGATCAGTTCTGCATCAACTCCCCCCTCTACACGGGCTGCTACACAAAGAAGGAGAGCCAGAACATTGCGGGCAACTTTTACGGCTGCGGCATCTTCTGCGCGGATGCCGACGATAGCGGTGCCTGCGTGTATCTCTGGGCTTACACGGCCTTTGAGGGTGCCAACACGGGCGGGTGCATCTCCAAGAGCGACGTGATTGACATTGTCGGACAGATGGCCCAGGACGCTGAGAAGTACAAGACGGCAAACTCCGTCACTTCGGAGCTTCCTGGGGGTGGTTTCCGTGTGGAGGTGACCAGTGGCTTCTCGACCGGCCCAGGACAGTGCGACCCAGGTGTCTGCGCTTGAAGGGAATTGTCCCGGGAGGCTTGACACTTGCCCAACTCGAGCCTTCTCACAGATGCAGTCGTCGTACATGAAACGTCCTGTTAAATGCCTTCGTGGAAAGCATGCCTATTGAAGGTGTACGAGTAACTACTTTGAGAGTCGTGCGCTAGGGGCTTTAGTCAAGTAGATACTTTTGGAGAAGTTAAACGACTTGGTCTTTACGAGGGAGTTTTCCACTGTACATATTTCGAGATATAACTCAGATAGCGTAGCGAACAATTAACTCTGCATTGACTAGCACCACGGGCCCAATTGTGACGTACTCTCTTTGTCTCTTCAAAAGTTTATGGAATTACATGAAATCTTGAGAGTAAACAAAAAACTATTAAGAGAATAGACAATGAAAAGCGGATGTTAGTGACAAGTTACCAACCTGCATTGCCAGCCGCAGCTCTCTGGTTAATCGTCTTGTCTATACGAAGCACAAATTATTAGTCACTAAAGCCCCAACTGATATAAAAACAACGTTTTATGTTCAGCTACTCGACCACATCTATAGGCTTTATCTTCAAGTAAAGGGGAAATGCCGCTGTTATGCATCTTGTTGAATGTTTCCGTAAGGCGGAATGACAGCAATGGCTGATGAATGGCCAAAGCCAGCAGCTTCTAGATCTCGACACACCACAAGTAGTCTAAACTGTACAAATATCCGGCGCGGCGATTATGCGCCGAGGTAAAATTCTCGTTGCCCCACCATCCATAGCAATGTCGCCGAAGGAACCACCAGTGCAGCGATGCACTCCTTTGCTCTCGCGGTGCGAAAGACGAGAAACTCGGACCCATTGAGCAAGATGACGCCCGCCAGTGTCAGCATGGCAAGCGTGTACAGCGGCCTGTTGGTTATGTTGTACGCAGCATAGAGCCGGATCAGACTAGTGTAGATGTTCTTGAATCCGTAGAGTCGCGCAGTCAGCCCGTTTGGAGGCGGGCGCCGCGGACCGCTGAACTGTGTCAGGGAGATGCTAGGCGGGTAGAGATAGCAGACGGCAGTATGTGTGAGTCCCATCGCAGTGAGCTGGCATACGCGCGCATTAGTACGTATTATCTGGGGTTGACATATTGCAAGAATTACGTACGAGGGTGAGCATGTACGGCAAGTAGCCATCGCCCTGTGGCAGCGCGGTTGACGGTAGCAGTGTAGCAACCATTTCTTGTTACGCTGTGACGACGATGCTCATCTATTCACGACCAGTCAGTATTTTTGAACGGCACTGGGACAATAGCTAGACGTGTCTCAAGCCTTTGGATGAATGGTTCAATGGTAAAAAGGATTCAGGAGACCAAAAGAATGGTGTGGCGCACGTAGTCATTTTAAGAAGACGGACCAAATGGTGGCGTAACTACGCATCCACATACATAATAAGCAAACCGGCCAATCTCGGTGCATGATTGAAATCGGAGTTTGGGACCAACACTAATTCCGACAATTAGTGATCGGGAACTACACAACTAGCAAGCCGCGAATCACATATATATAATCCATAGGGATGAGTGTATTGGTACTGGGACTAACTAAACTATGTGGCAGCCAGAATTACCCCATTTAGGATGCAAGTGAATAAATAGGTGTCTGCTTGCCAAGCCCATCTTATTCCAGGCCCATTTCGCTCCTGGTCAATGGATCAATAACGACCAGACTATCTTCGGACAAGAAATCACCGCTTGTCATTGTACAGGTGCTAAAGAACATGGACTCGGTCCAGTACCGCACTGCCCGACGTTCCGAAGATCCTTCCGGCAGCAATCTCCAGAATTTGAGCGAGGTGGCGATTGAGGCGACCCATACCGCATGGGCCGTTGCTCCATTGCCCCCGTAAACATCCACATAGGTACCATATCCAGGGTTCTCCATCTTGCGCCGGCTGTAAGTGCCAGCCTCCAGAATCGCAGTTTGGAGCCCTCGCTGTTTGGTGGATGTCGAAGACAGGATCCTGCCATTTGCATTCTCCATACTCTCCCAGCCGTCCGCGTAGCCGTCTGCCCATCGGAGGTCCAAGATCGCGTGGCAAGCTTGGTACGGTGCTGCTTACCCTTCAAACTCCCCCACGCAATTTTCCGCCACTCTGGCAGGGCCTGGAGGGCCCTAGTGATGGTAAATATGTATTGACAGGTAGCACAGCCTCGGACCCCAATTTCATCACTCTTTAGAGTCTCAAGCACGGATTCGGCGTCCGCGGCATGCTCTTCAAAAGAGGCAATGCCGTTGCCAAGCCGTTCCACCCGAAGTTCGTGGGAGCGCAGGCGAATGTCGATAAACGCCTTGTACTGCGCCATCTCGGCGGTGCATACATCTCCGGGGTGGGTGGAAGCCAGTACACAGTAACCTTGGATAGCACGCGAAGCGAGTGACTCGGTCGGCCACCGGCTCCGACCGACGCGCAGTCCTCTCTGCCATTTTGCCGGCAAAGTAGTGTCTTCGAGTGGTGCAGCGATGCCAGTGTTGGTGCCGAGCATGCATTCCCAGCGCGCCATAAGCTCGACAAAGGCGCCACTATTGGTTGGTTTATCAATGCGCAGCGGCGCAACACCATAGTCTTCATGCAGGAGTGCGGCTTTGATGTGGCCGTACACCAGATCGTAGATGGGTCGCCATACAAAATTGCCAGAAAGCCGCAAAACGGCAATGTAGCTGCTGATGACATCCAGCCAGGTCGCGAGCGTCAGGCAAGGCAAGAAACGGATAATATTCTTGGGGCCGTTGCGTCGTATGCCCTGTCTGTACGGCTCGAGTAGGTCGTGGGTTACGAGACCCATTTCTGCAATCGCCCGCAGTGCTTCAACGCCTGCCTCGGGGTGCGTCGATCTCGCGTTGACTGCTGCAGCATAGAAAAAGAACCCTTCGTGGACTCTGGTGGCAAGATACTCGTTGTAAGTCGTCATTTTGAGCACCCATGTATCCGGTGTCGCGATGAAGCTGAGGCCCTTCTCTGTACTCTGACGCACGACGTCAGCGACATCGTCATACACGTAGAGCACAAGTGGTTGAACTAGCACCACGTCTTCGTGGACATGGTGATAGATATCAGCTCGAGCGTTGAAATTCGGCACTCCCCTGAGGTGCTGAAGCCAACCTCCCGTGGAAGGGGTATTTTTGTTTACACAGTCGGCCAACGGTTCATCTGGGGGAGTTGGGGGAGTTGGTGCGATGGGAGCGACCTTTGTCCGAGTTACTCCAAGATCAAAAACCGGCCCAGACGTCTCAATATGGGTGATTACTTCGTTGCTGTAGCTGATTTGGTTGTACATCTCCATCAACCTGAAACTAATTGCTCGGTCGGGCTTGTCGCCCGTCGCAGAGCCACAGTCTAGCTTTGCTAGCTTCTGGTACTCTTCACCAATGCCATTTCGAATCTGGTCGCTGACGTATGGGTGCAGCGAGTCGGCCCATAGTGCACCATATTCACTGCTTGGCCAATTGACATTGAGGTCCCAGGGGGGCTGGTTATCCAGTATGGTCTTCTTCTCGGCAACGTTTTGCTCGAGAAATGATTTCCGAGGCACACTAGGCTTTCCCGGCAGATGGCAACCTCCAGGAGACTGGCATGCATCCTTGACTGTCATTTCGTCGGGCTTTTGTGGTGTATTTGATTGATGTACGAAGGTGTAACAGCTGATTCCTCTGATGTGGAAAAATCTGACGGGGGAGAAGGGTAGTGCAGCTTCTGGGAGACCCTGGTATCAATACAAGGACAGCCTGAAGTAAATATTACTTTATAGCTCTCAGTCAGTATGTGCAATATTTCTGCAGCGGCGATGAACAGGATAAGCAATTGAACTAGACTTGCATCGGAGGGAGCGGCAACGAAACAGTGGCTGCAGGCAGGATAGCAAACAATTGATGCGCAAACACAGTAATTTGATGAAAGAGGAATGGGTAAACAAACGTTTACCTGTAATAGCCAGCTGCATTGCGGTCTCACCCGCTGTCAATATGGTGCTGCATGACGCTGAGTGTCGAAGCGCTCCTTCCAAGTCAGCAGGCCCGCGCTGCGGAAGGATACGCAATTCATGAGCAGTGTGGTCAGGTTTATCTTGTATACAATAAATGAGTTTGCTCAATTTTTTCGTCATCATTAGTGTTTTAAGCGCGTGCAATTACTTTCCTGCTGATAGGCCAATTTTGCCCTGTCTGGATGCCGATTCGAGGATGATCCCGAGGCGTAGTAAAAGTTGGGAGAAAACTATCACGTTGCTCCATCAGTTATCTCAAGCCAAGCTCGAATCTATAGTCGCAGTCCAAGCCTTGCAAGCTGTCTGTCCCTCTGAAATGGCACGCCAGCCACGGTCGGCAGCCTGCCGGTGGAAGCAAACAGCAAACATGTCGGAAGTTGTCCTTGCTTTTGTGGATCACTCACAGAGACCATCTAGACAAAAGTTCCAGGCGCATGTTATCTTCAAAGTGCGTTCTGGGTCTGTGCTCCGATTTTCCTCGGCACCAATCTGGCTTGGCGGGGTGAAGGACATTGAAGCGCCGAGGCGTCGTAAAGCTGAGCTTGCTGCATGAGACTGTGTAGGCTTCAATACATTTATTTAAGTAGAAAACAGAGAGAATTAGTGTCTTTTATCTGCAAGCTTTAATTCATGTATTCCGCTCATTTTCAGACCATTCTTCCCCACCATCAGGTCGACTACTTGGACGGTATCACATGTAGCCTCGATGCGCGTCGACCGCGACCTGGAAGAAAATACCAAAAATGTTAGAAAGCTCAGGAAAAACGAGATGGAAACACTACTGCCTACCAATCCCTACTGGTATGAAGTCTTTGGATATGTCGTTGACATTCCCTAAAAAGTCGCGTCCCGATATCATGGTAAGCCCCGCTAGGCAGGCAGAAATGCAGAATCCAACAAGAATAGTGTAAATAAACATGTCTTTTGGCGATTTCATGTCAATGTTGAAATTATGTAGCACAACTTTGGGGCATCCATCTGTCAAATACGACAAAAGAAAGCAGCGGCGGGGAAGTTTGCGCGCGGGGGGCCAAGCCAAGGCTGGCTGAGGTTGCATCGTTGAGGACTGCGCGCCACTTCTTCTCTCTATAGAACGCCACCGAATATTTACAGAGAAAACGAGAGCGGGGTTTGAATCCATAATTACCCGGTTATGAAACGGCGTAGCCAAGCTGAATCTCACGCCATCTAATGGCACGATCGACGGAGCTTGTGCGATCGGCGGATCAAAAGAAATAGTAGCCAGATATTTGCTTGCATTTCAATCAATCCACCAAAATGCCATTCTATCGGCTGATGGAATTTTGACATGTGCATTCTAAATCGGAAAGCGAGAAAGCCTGTTATGCAGGTCTCACTCACTCTTCTACTGCGCCTCCTGCACAACACATGGGGGATGCAAAAGGCAAACAAAGTCAACCACCTGCTGAAAACGCAGCAGTCCACTCTGAATGTATCATATCGTTATCGACGGCTCTGAATTTATCCGTCTTGTACCACGTCAGATGTCGCATTTATTAGCAATCGAGCAGCCCACCCCTCCACCATGTCGTGGTGATTCATTCCACTGAAACAGGTTTCTTGATCTTTCTAGTCTCAGTACATCATGTATACCGCATGTGCAGTAGCCGTCGTCCTCTGCGGTCTTGCCTACCTCCTCCATCTCCGCTTCGGGCAAACGGGCAAACTCCCGCCCAGCATCCGACCGCTCCCCATCTTGGGCAACATCCGGGACCTGCCCCCCAAGGGGGTGCCGGAGTTCCGCCACTGGCTCCATCACAAGGATGTGTGCGGTCCCATCAGCTCTGTGACGGTGTTTGGCAGCACAATCATTATCCTGCATGACAGGCAGGCGGCGCACGACCTCTTGGTGCGGTGGTCGAACAAGACGTCGTCGCGGACCAGGTTTGAGTTTTCGGCGCGCATGTGCGGCTATGGCAACTTCATGGTGATGCAAGGAAACGGTGACTTTTTTCGGCGGCAGAAGAAGCTCATGCACCAGCAGCTCGGCTCCAAGGCGGCCGTGGCCAAGTTTGACGAGCTGCGATACAGCGAGGTCCGAAACTTTTTGCTGAATCTGCTAAAGGATCCGGAGTCGTTGTTTGATCACATAAGGCTGTAAGTATTCCCGGTGCTGAAATGATGGGATGTAATTCTGCTCCCCTCTGATTACATCGACTGGTCGGAAATAAAGATGGCTAATTTATAAGTAGGAAATCGTCCAGGATCATGCTGAGGACGACGTATGGCTTCACACCCAAGGATAGCAACGACTCTCTAATCGCACTCAACGACAGAGTCACGCAGAATGCCACGCAGGCTGTCATCGCAGGCAAGTGGCTCGTCGATGTGCTCCCATGGCTTCGGCACCTGCCCTCCGGCCTGCCTGGCACCGGCTTCAAGGAGATTGCGCGCCTTGCCAGTGCGCAGCTCGACGCCCTCGTCCACGCTCCCTATGCGTTTGTGGTGGATAGGATGGCGTCCCACACCCATCACCCATCGTTCGTGTCCTGCCTCATTCAAGAGCACGGCGGCGCCCGGCAGGATGATGCCAGCCTCGCAAGCCAGGACCGGCTCGACATTCAATGGACGGCAACGGCGCTGTACATTGGCGGCGTGGACACATCCTTTGTCACGCTGCAGAGCTTCTTCCTCGCCATGACGCTGTTCCCGGACGTGCAGGCCCACGCGCAGGCGGAGCTCGACCGCGTCGTAGGGAGAGGCCGCATGCCCACGGCGAGCGACCGCGGTCAGCTACCGTACATCAACGCCATGGTCAGCGAGACATACCGATGGTGGCCCATCTTCCCCATGGGCTTCCCCCACGCGGTCAGCCAGACGGTCGAGTACGCCGGGTACACGCTGCCGCGGGGCGCGACGGTGCTGTCCGCCGTGTGGTGGTTCATGCACGACCCGGACGTGTATGCCGACCCGGGTCGCTTCGATCCGGCGCGCTTCTTGGCGCCGAGGAGCGAGCCGGACCCGCGCAATGATGTCTTTGGGTACGGGCGCCGCGGGTGTCCCGGACAGTTCATGGCGGACGAGGACGTGTTTCTCACCATTGCGCTGACGCTCGCCATGTTTGACATTGATGACGGCGGCGGCGTCGCGGCTGCGGCGGCGGCGGTCGACTACCGGCCCGGGCTGGTTGGGTACATTGACAAGTTTCCGTGTCGAATCTGGCCGAGGAGTGTGAGGCATGCGGAACTGGTCAGAGAGGTGGAACGGCAGCCAAAGCTGAAGAGCGATTCGCTGACTGTTGATATCGAAAGTGTAAAGGATGTCGTGATTCCTTAGGCATTCAACAATTTGCACGGCGTCCACCACAGGCGCAGAAGATGTCTTGATTCCCTGAGCATTCAGCAACTTCCATGGCCTCGGCATAGGCGCAGAACATGTTGCTCATTTGTAACGTATATCAATAAAAGACTCCTTTATCCATCTATATACAGCTCGTGGTCTAGTCTGCGCAGAAAAGTATTACTTTTTTTTTCCTCCGTTGAAAAGATGTGCAATCTAAAACGCCACCCATAGTATCTTGTCGTCTATTCCATGCGCCCGCTCCCCCTCCGCCCACCGAGTCCCCCTTTGATATGTATGCAGATTGAACAATAACCAAAGAGTAAAAAAAAAAACGGAAAAAGTATATGCATGTACAAGGTTGGGTAATTTACAGCTCGTCGTGTGCAGGTCGCCCGCTGTCGGCGTGCAGGTCGACGCCCTTTTTGCCGCGCCACTTTTCCCACATGGCCCAAAAGTCCTTTTCCATGCCCTTTTCCATCTGGTCCGGCAGAATGACCTCGTAAGTGACGTAGAGGTTGCCAAAGTCGTGCTTGTGGTAGACGCTCTCGCCGTCCTCGTGCCACTTGGGCATGCCCTCGCCCTCAATGGTCTCTACGTGGCCGCTCTGGATGACATTGCCGCGCTCGCGGCCCAGACGCACGACGTGCTTGTCCAGATGGGTCAGGTTGCGCGTCCAGCCGCCCATCCAGGCCTCGCGGAGGCTCAGGACCTCGGTCCAGTAGAGGTCGTCGCCCTTGCGGCGGAAAAAGGCACCATCGACCAGGTCGGGGTTGTCCTCGGGGGTGGGGGGCTTCTCGGCCAGGGTGACGAGGAGGTCGCCGGCGACCCAATCGGGGCTCTCGTCGGCCTCGTTCTCGTAGGTGATGCGGGAGTCGCGCTTGGCGCCGCGCTCAATGTTGAGGGTGACGGTGGTGGCCTTCTTCTCGACGCGCATGCCGTGGCAGGTCGGGCAGACGTTGCGGATGGTCTTGCCGCGGCCGCCGCAGGCGTCGCAGCGGACCTGCATCTGCTGGAACATGCCGGGGGCGAGCTGCTTCTTGACGATGCGGACGCCGTGGCCGTTGCAGGTGCTGCAGTGGTCGACCTGCTTGTCCCTGCTGCCGGTGCCCTCGCAGGTCTCGCAGATGTGCTGCTTGTTCCACTGGAACTCGGTGGAGACGCCGTTGTAGAAGTCGCGGAGGGAGATTTGGACCTTGACCTCGATGTTGTGGCCGCGGGGCTCGCCGGGGGAGGAGCCAAAGTGGCCGTGGCCGCCGAAGAAGCGGCTGAAGAGGTCAAAGGGGTCGCCGCCGCCGCCGCCGCCGTTGCGCTTGTTCTTGACGCCCTCGTGGCCGTGTCGGTCGTAAATCTGGCGCATCTCGGAGTCGCTCAGCACCTCGTAGGCCTCGGACACGGTGACGAACTTTTCCTTGGCGGTCTCATCGCCCCTGATCAGTTGTTAGCTTGGTGATGGGCATGCTATGCGTCACTGCCAGCGTCATTGGGAGCGGAACGTACGGATTCTTGTCTGGGTGAAACTTTTTGGACAGTTGGCGGTAGGCGGACTTTAGTTGCTTGTCGGTGGCAGATTTGCTGACACCAAGAACCTAGACATATATTAGCTACACCCGGATAACCAAGCACAAGTCAACCCATCGCACCTTGTAGTAGTCTTCCGCACAGAGCGCAAGCTGCAACAATGACAGCAGCAGCACGACGGCTGCAAGCTTGGCCAACATGGTGGCAGGCAAACGGACTAGGTCGCAAAGAGTAGGAGAATGCACAAGCTAAGAGATATTAAACGGCGTGCTTCTCGTGGCGATAATTGACGGTCCTGCAACCAAGTCGCCTTGTAGAGAAGTATGGACGACAGAAAATGAGGCGTGGAAGCAGAGTGGCAACGTGAGCATCAGTTCCCTGTCGGGTCGAGTCAAGTTCAAGCCTCCAAGACGCCCTGCGAATCGACCAGCGTGTTAACAATTTTTAGTGGGGGCCGGTTTGCGACTCGACATGACACGCTAACCTCTTTTGGTTATCTTATCGGCCTGGTTCTGCACAACGGATGTCAAGGTTAAATACATTACAAATATTAATAAATAGTTATATATCAGTACAAGTGGGATTTTTTTTCCTTTTTTCTAAAGTTCCACCCTGCTGGGCCGGTAGTTGATGGCCTGTAGACTAGACCTACACTGGACACGGCGGATGCATCTTACTCCTACCGTAACCACGGAGATTAGAATAAAAGAAATGAAAAAGAAAAAGAAAAACCAGGTTTATTTCTGTCACCTCATTCCATCCTCGACAGTCAACAGGCTCCGTGTTAAAAAGCTGTGTAAGGCGAGGCGTGCTTTCTCTACTGTTCGCGACCAAGCTGTCTTACCAAACTGTCTTACCAAACTGTCTTACCAAACTGTCTTACCACACTGTCTTCCCAGGTTGGCAAACCTTCCAAAAAAAGCTATAGTGAACCTGAATTTCGCTGTCTGTTATTCCGAGTCCACTATATAGATGGGTGCCCTTAGGAAATTGCCTATAGGGTCTGTTACGGTTTAGAGTTAGGATGAAATCATCGCATGAGCTGGAACTAGCGAACCATTTTCAACACGGCTTGGTTTCGTATTTTTCTCCCCGACTTGTCACTAAAAAGAAATTAAAAAAGTAAGAAATGCCCGACAAGGTCCATTGCCAACTACAAAGCAACCACCGCGGATGCCGTCTTTGATCTTTTGTTCAAGGCTTGCAGCATAAACCGACAGCATGAAATAGCCAGGTTATTAAACTGTACACCCACATAGTTGTCCAAATTGTGTCCGTCACTGACATTACCACGGCCATCTAGCCTCACTCAATCAGCGGCACATTTCATACGACCAGTTGCGGACAACAAGGCGGTATACCATAAGCTATGTCCGTGAAGCAGCTAATATTGTAATTTTATTGAAAGTGGTATAGGCTAGGCTAAAGATAGCTCATCTGCACCAAGCGTTAATAATAGCATAACCATGTCCTCATGGCCCTCATCAACTGCCTTCTGAAGCAGTGTACGCCCATAACAATTTGCCTTAATGTCAGCACCAAGCTCTACCAATAGCTTAGCCATATCCTTATGACCCTCCTCAACTGCAAGCCAAAGTGGTGTACATCCATAACAATTTGCCTCAATATCAGCACCAAGTCCTACCAATAGCTTAGCCATATCCTCAAAACCCTTATCAACCGCGCGCCAAAGTGGTGTATAGTCGTAACACCTTTCCTCAATATCAGCGCCAAGTCCTACCAATAGCTTAGCCATATCCTCATAACCCTTATCAACCGCGTGCCAAAGTGGTGTACAGTCATGACACTTTTCCTCAATATTAGCACCAAGTCCTACCAATAGCTTAACCATATCCTCATAACCCTTATCAACTGCGAGCCAAAGTGGTGTACATTTATAACAATTTGCCTCAATATTAGCACCAAGTCCTACCAATAGCTTAGCCATATCCTCACAACCCTCATCAACTGCGCGCCAAAGTGGTGTACAGTCATAACACTTTTCCTCAATATTAGCGCCAAGTCCTACCAATAGCTTAGCCATATCCTCATGACCCTCAGCAACTGCATACCAAAGTGGTGTACATTTATTACACCTTTCTTCAATATTGGCGCCGAGTCCTACCAATAGGTTGACAATTTCTAGTCTTCTCTCAGCAGCAGCCCACCGGAGTGGAGTCAAATCATTTTCTTCCTTGATATCGATGGGAACGCCAATCTCCAACAGCGACCTGATTATGAGTGTAGAGCCATCTTGAGCAGTCCTAGAAAAATATTCTTCACCGTACTGGGTACCCTTAAGCAGTAGCTTAGCTGCATCCTCATACCCCTTTAAACATGCCCATAAGACTGCCGCACCGTCACACTCGTCTGTCAACTGGATGGCGGCGCCCCTGTCGAGCAGCAGCTTGAGAACTTCCACACTTCCCCTGACAGTTGCCCACCACACCAAGGTCCGACCATTCCGATCTCTCATAGTTATGTCAGCGCCACTACCAAGTAGTAGTTGGGCAACTTCTTCCTGTCCTTCTTTGACCGTTTCGAGTAACCAAGCATCTCGAAACGTTTCTTCAGTGGCAAATTTTTGTGCGAAACCGGCAAAGCTTCCCAGAACGGCCGGATAACTTTTTATCGCATGATAATCCCATGCCTCCGATGAGTACTCTAAAAACCGACGCTGCAGAAAGTGATCGTGCAGATCCGAGGTGGAGACTTTAAGCAAACGCTGCGTGTGCGATTCGCGTTGGACGACCAAACCAGCGTTTTCGAACTTGTCTAGAGTTAGATATGCAAAGCATATTCTAAACATGAGGAGATTCGCCTCGTCTTCTGTCATGTAATACCACTTCCACTCTATGGCATGCAACTCAAGCAACGATGGGTGCCTTGTGCGGTGAGTGTCAACTACTGATGAATATTGTCGCTCATTTTCTGACATGTAAATCATGTCTGTATTGGTAAGAAAATCCCGCGCGGTTTGATGAATCAAGAAGACTCTTCCTGAGCCGTTGATGAAGACAAAAAGTCCACATAACTGGCGGATTCTATCACGCAGAACCTCGGGTTTCACCTCAGACTTGGTAGACTTGGCTACTCCAAAGGCTATCGCCAATTCCTCAATCTTTAATGGACGTCTCGCGGCAACAACCATCTGAAGGATCAACTTGGCGTCCAACTTTTTGTCGGGCGGTACCCGCTGCAAAATTCTCTCGTATGCAGAGCTAACCGATTCGGGAATCAAGGGAATTAACTCTGATTCCTCTTCTGGTGTTAAGCTATAGCGAAACATTGTACGGATATCATCCATGGCCAAATGTAGCCAGAGGTAGGTTCGGTGCTCCATCCGTAAAAGCTGCTCTTGTAGTCGTAGCCGTGTTGGTTCGCTTAGATATTCAAGTTCTGCCACCCGCATTTTCACGACCAAGTTGATCTCTTCATGAATCTGCTCATTCATGTCCTCTCCACGCACGTGGATATGAGGAAATCTTCTCGTGGCTGCCCAAAAGTCCTCCTGGATCTCGACATAGAGCCGGCTGGTAACCAGGAACTTTAACCAGCTGCTTCTCCCTATGCAATGGCTTTTTGAATAGAAGTTTCGCAGTTTCTCTATTAGCAGAGATTGATCCTTCCGTTCGCATTCATCTAGCGCATCGAAAATACAAACTGTGCTGCAAAATGCCGAGTCTGAGATGGCAGCCTCGAGGATGCGCCAGAGGTCACCAGTCTCTCGCTGTAGCTTTTCGTGGTTTCTTGTCCAGAATGGTAAGGCATGACGTATTAGGCCAGGCTGTTCACTAAATAGCTGATGGAGTATAGCACATAGCGCTGTGGCAAGACTATTCTGTTCCTCGTTATCTTTGAAGAAAAAGTAGCAGATGCAAGTCGATGCCGACATCTTTAGATCAACATCAATGAGTGACTTTGCAAAAACCGATTTGCCACATCCAGGATCAGCCGATATCCAGAGTAAGTCATTGTGGTTACTCTCGTACCAATCACGATATTGACGGTCGTTGAGTATCCATTGGCAGGTACCATCTGCACGGTTTGGATTGATATTTTTATATTGCTCGTATGTAGAGGTCTTGAATGCTTGGTGACACTGTTCCTGCCTCGTCATTGATTCCAATGTCATCCGTTCGCGATGATGATCTGCTTGTTGATGAGAAGTTTTTTCAATGTGTCTGTTTATCATTTTGACTTGGTCAATCATCTCAACTAGGTAAAAGAGTCAGAGCTGTTGTACATTCAGGGCATGAGATTGCCAAACCTGTCACCTACTGCACAATTCTTTGACTAATGCTTCTTGAGATATTTGCCCGACTGGGACATAACTGAGCAGCTCTTTGGCATAAGACGCTGCAGCCAATGCAGCATATCCCTGCCATTTCTTGCTTTTGTGTGAGTCGGCATAATCACAGATCCCACGGATAACTATGCAAGGAAAATCCATCATAAGACCGGCGGCCTCCATTTCAAAGCAAAGGGCCCCAGTTTCTTTATGAAGGCGTTCCCTGGTAGCTCCATGTTTTATAACCTTATTACCAGACGCAATAATACCGTAGAATACTTGTGGGTTGGGATCATCGCGAGTATCCCTGGTTTTTTCCCACTCTGGTGGACAGTTGTCGCATGTGGTTGCGGTTGTGAGGTGGTCGTGCTGGATTTTGAATAGCCGGTCTGTGTCCCTATTGGGTTGGCCGAAACTCCGCAGCGTCCTGTCATTTCTTCGCACTGCCTTATCCAAATATTTGGGGTAGCTCGGATCGTTACCGAACGCGTCTGCAATCATGCTTGTTACTGCAGTCAAGAGAGAACGAGGCGGGCTATTCAAGGAACCAGTCCGGTTCAACTCGCCATCTTCGACAACTTTTCCCATGTCATACTGAACCACGCCACCGCAGGTGCCCTCGGGACGGCTCACTACAATGTCTCCAAGACGTATATCATGGTCGACGCAGGGGATCCCTCCTCCAATGCCGACCATCAGCCCAACGCGCAACGATCGGGAAAACGTCCGCATCATATTGATCGCCACAGTTGTAGCTGATGTAGTACCGTATTGCCCACTAGGTAAACCAGCAATCACAACATAGTGTCTGCCAACCCGACCCAAGGTGTACGAATTCGAATCTTCTATGGCCTGTTCGTCCAGGGTGCCGAAGTTTTCATCGAGCATCTCTTTCGCAGCCGCAACCTCGATAGGCAGAGCACATATCCAACCGATCTGGTACGCATCCTGTGGTGGCGGACCCATTGCGCTTCCGCTTCGTGGTTGACAGGGTTTGGTACTTGAAATACCTGCCTCTGGTTCCGTCCCCTGGTCCTGTACTGTTTGTATTATTTAATGAGCAGACGGCAGGAACAGGGGTCGGAGTATTATTTGTTGAGAAAAGCAGAAGAAGAATGAAAATCCTACAGTCCGCGCAATCCCTCCTGATTTCATGCTGGCGCCTCACCTGCATGAGGGAGGGGTTTCATAGCCATTGATTGGTGCCCGCTGCAGCGAGCTGACCTTGGGAGGGAGTCAAATTATCACGCAGATATGGGATATTAATCAAGCCTTGGCTGTGGTTGGCCACTTTCTAGCGCAACAGCAAAACAGCGCCCTATCCTGTATTTTAGCGGTAACATATAGAAGTGCAATATACTTATCATGGTAGAGCTGTTAGGAACGCCGCAGTTTCTACTATAAAATGGAAAAGAAAGGTCTGTAGGCAGGGGGAATAATACCACTATTTTTAGAAACATAGTAATACCCTGTACTAAATAATTACTAAAATAGATAATACTAAAATAGCATTTATTTAACTTTAACTGCCCTGCTGCGATGCACCATTGACCGGACCTACCCTACAGCCAAAATTGAATTGCAACGAGAAGCCAATTTGGTACTCGCACTACAGTTGTAAGATGTAATTGCTCTCTGTGTTGATGCTCTCTGTGGATTTAATTTCTACTGGAGTTGGTGCGGCGGCATGAGGGCCGTTACATGGCCTGGCGAACAATCGTAATGCCTCGGTTTACAACATACAATGTAGTGCCCTTCTTCGGATAGCAATTCATTAATCCCAAAAACTGCACCAAGCTCATGATTATATAAGTAGCTATATTTGATTCTGACACGTCGGCGTCCACATGCGCTGATGTTTTGTTATCCTAATTAATTGTCGCAGTCAATCTACCTCATTATTTTGTCGCCAAGGAGCAGCTCCCCTGCGAGTCTAGCAATCCGAGATGAGTCGTGGTTGCTTCACGTTACAGCATAATATCACCAACCATCAAGTCCGTAACTTGCCCTTCCCAAAACTCCGTCAAAAACGCCATGGTCGAATCCACCTGATCCCCCGGGTACGCTCCACCCTCAAGCATATGCTCGCCGCCGGGGTCGTCATACGCGGTAAACTCGGCCTCGCCGTCTCCCACCACGGCTTCCGACAGCTCCACGGGCCTCCCGCGCATCTCGGCAGCTGTGCTCAACGCATCAAAGAGAATCGACACGCCCATGAGATGGTCCAGTCGCAGTGACGTCTGGTAGTTGGATGTGCCCTGGCGGCGATGAGACAGGCACTCAAAAAACTGCGCCGCCCGGTGGTATTCGTCATTCTCGCGCTCCGAGCACGAGTTAAAAATGGTGTGTGCGATGCCAATGTGCGTAAGGGCGGCCTCCTGTTCCTCCTTTGGCGTGGAGCTGTTGAGGTAAAAGAACTTGAGGAGAATCACCGTCGCAAATGACAGGCTCCGAAAATGATGCTTGTGGCGAGACCGACGCCGCTGCAGTCTCGAGTCACGTTCATTGTCTGCACTGCTGGTCTCGGGCAAGTTTGCGAGCTGGATTATTCGCACAGCGCTGGCGAGCCCATTCTTGAATGTGACCTGCTGCGACGGCGCCTGGGATGACAGCCTCGTCATGAGGAATGCGTAGAAATGCAGCTTCACGTCGAGGATGCTCAGATTTATTGTTTGCGTTATTGTGCCCGTTTCTTGGCCGGCCGCTTGGAGCACGTCCAGCTCGCTCTCTATCAATCTCATAATGGACGCATATCCGCTCTGATTGAGGGTATCGTGGGACAGGAGACCCGAATATTTGGCAACCACCACTTGAATTCTTACAAGAGTTTGAAACTCGTGGCTTAGAGTATTGCGCGCCAGGAAGTTTTGTACGGTCGTCAGGTCAATGTCGGCGTCAATCGTCGGACGCAGACCCAACTGCAAACTAAGTCTACCAAAGCGTAAGCAGGCTCTCCATGATATGTGTCGTTGGGGGCTGGAGGGTGAAGCTAGGGAAGAAAATGAGCCTACAATGTAGTCGCATAGAAGCAACCTATCCAAGTATTGATCCTCGTGTCAATGTGGCCGGCAGGGACACCAATGCTGCACAGCGACGGGACATTTTGGTTGCGGTCCAAACCCATATAGCGAGCAGCCTGGATTGCTATCCCGCAGTAGAGTAAGCCAGGATCACGAGTCTGCGATATGACAGGCAAAGGCCACATGGTCAACAGCAAAAGAGCATGGATTTTGAACAAAGGCAAAGGCGCATCTGTACTCTCATTGCGCACTTGTCGAGTAAAGGACGCGAGCAGAGGCTCAAACACATCCTCGTCTATCATTACGCGATGATGGGAGAATACAATCACCAATATCGTCCAGAATAACAGATGCCGCCGCGTGTACATGTCTGTTGCCGAGATGGCGCCAATAATTGGAAATTGAGGAAGGAATAAGTCTGCAAACCTAAGTAACAAGGCGACATGAGTTTAGATGTCTTGAGATCCGCCCATGTTCGAGTGAAAAATACGACGTACAGTTTCAAGGCATCAACTGCCAAAGAAGAGCTAAGCATAGTGCCATCCAGCGACACAGCGCCGTTGCATTTCAGATCAAAGTCATGACTGGATGCAGGGGCGGCCATCCGCGTAGACTGGCGTTCACCGTCTTGTTCAAGGCTAGATTCGGAGGCTGGCATGGCGTAATCTGTGTTTTGTTGGCTGCGCAATTGTTCCAACTCCCTGCGCATGGTTTCAACCCGCCTACATCAGTGATGATTAGCCACAATTGACCAGTCTGAGCCTTTCATGCGCTTACTTTCGCGCCGGCGTCCTCCGAAATGATGAATCCACCCTGCACACCAGCTGTCTTGAACGACATCTGGAACAGGGATTGGGAAATGTTTCTTTGGAGTCGCATTTGAGCTTGTCAAATAATCAGAAGAGAAAAATCATAGGGAAGCCGGGGCAACTTTGGTATACCTTGGATTGCTTGCACTCGGTGCATGCTCGCACCGGGCGCACGCCTGTAGACTCTGACCCCGTTGAAGTCATCACGGTGAGTGGGTGGAGGTGCAAGGTCCCTGCACGGTGGATTTGTCGGCTGCGAGATCCGAGTTGGTCTCCAGACTTGGTTTGCCAAGGATGATGAATGCCTTTCCAGTCACGTGTAGCTAGCTCGCGATGTCTCGAATGTCTCGAGCGAAATGCGGCACCGAAGCCGAAATGCGCTACGTGCCTACTCCTGCTAATTCGGCTGACCCTCTCCACAATTTACGGTTTAGCAGCTGTCAGTTGCTGCAACGAGTGACTGCTGTTACTGCCGAGCTAAAGACGCGCCGACATGCGAAATTCGGCTCGATGCATCGGCCGGGGTCGGGCGTTGATCGGCCGGAGAAGTCCCATGTGGCAACCTATATTAAACCGCACCTCGCCCGTCAAGGGCCGGAGGAAAATGCCGATAATTATCGAACTGGAAGAATCCTTGGCCGACAAAACAGAAAGCACTCTGCACTGGTCAAGATGACCGATCCCAGCCCCATATGCCAGATTGTTACGCCGGTTGGCATGCTGGGTTATGGTTTCGATGAAAATGCTACCACGAATGAGCTTGCACGACTTACACTGAATGGCATCCCCACTGCCCTCATCCTGGATTCCGGCTCAACCGACAGCGGACCAGGAAAACTGGCATTCGGTTCCATGACATGCCCCCGATCGTCTTATATGAACGACCTCACAAAACTGCTTGCTCTTGTGCACAAGTTTCGTGTGCCATTAATATTTTCTTCGGCCGGTGGCGACGGGACAGATGAGCACGTGCAGACAATGTTGGATGTAATTGAGGAAATCACAGCCCAAGCGGAAAATGAGTAAGCCGACCCCTTCTGGGCATTTTTCCCTTCTTTCTTAATTTTTCAAACTATTACCAACATTCCATTACCAGAGATTACAAGTTCACGGTGCTTTCTTTGTATTCTAGCATCAGCAAGGCGACCATTTTGTCCCGTTTCAAACAGGGACGTGTCACAGCGTGCGGGCCATGCGTACCACAGCTTACAGAAGACGACATTGACGCTGCAGCTCGTATTGTGGCGCAAGTTGGATTTGAACCTTTTCTCGATGCAATGGAGCAGGATCCCGGCTTTGACATTATCGTCAGCGGTCGAGCCTACGACCCAGCGCCATACGTCGCTTACACGGTCTTTCAATTAAAGCGAAAATATCCAGCACTAACCCATACTGAAATCGAGACACGGTTGGGTGGCATCCTGCACATGGGTAAAATACTCGAGTGCGGTGGTCTTTGCGCATTGCCCAAGGGCGGTGGTGCCGCTGCCACAGCATATGAGGACGGCAGCTTCCATGTTTGGCCGCTCGAGCCCTCATCACGTTGCACGCCTATATCCGTTGCGGCCCACGTCTTGTATGAGAATACGAGGCCTGATATTCTCTATGGACCGGGCGGTAGCTTGCATCTGAAAGACTCGGAATATGAACAGCTGGACGACGGTCGAACTGTCAAAGTCAGAGGCAGCCGATTCCAAAGCTCCAAGCAGGACGGAAAACCGTACCAGCTTAAGCTGGAAGCTGCTCGTACAGTTGGGTACCGTACCATGTTTATGGGAAAAGTCCGCGATGGTATGACCACACCAAATACCGAAATTTGGATAAATCTTTTCACCTCCAATGCTAATACCTAGTATAGCGATTTTGATCCAGCAGATTGATTCGCTCATGGGTCGTATTAAACAATTTGTTCAGATGCATCATCGTCATGTACAAGAAAAATGGGAGCTTGAGTTTCACATCTACGGAAACCAACAAGTCGGCTCGACACCGCCGTTGGAGATCTTTATTGTGGCAGAAACGTTGGCGCCAACACAAGAACTCGCCACTAGCCTCGCTTCAAAGGCGAGAATTGCCATGATTGTAAGTACCGTTCCCGTCCTGTCTTGTACCAGACAGTATTCTAACACCCTACAGCATGGTCCATATCCAGGCCAGAAAGCAACATCTGGAAACTTTGGCTTCGGCATTGGTGGCGCAATGGAAATTGAAATGGGCCTCTGCGCGCAGTTTTGCATCTACCATCTCATGGACCTTGACGCGGGTGAGGAACGCCTACGCGCAGATGGCGACGCGGCTGATCGCGACCCCCTGATTCGGTCCAAGGTCTCCCTGATTGGCAGAGGAACCCGTGATGCTTTGCCCAACGGTGCAGAAGTGAACGGTGATGCTTTGGAGCAGGGAGTATCTGGCATGTCCATAAAAAACGGCAAGGACAATGGAAAGGCAACACAAGCCGCAGCCCTGCTGCCACCGACGGACCCCAAAACGCTGGCCGATGTGTCGCGAATCTTGCGCTCAAAGAATGCAGGTCCCTTTGAGATCACTGTCGACGTTTTGTTCTTCACGCGGGAGATTTACGATAAAGTCAGAAACAGCGGCCTCTTATCTGACGAGACTGTCGCGGAAGCCCTCAACGTGTCCCCTGCGGATATCATCTGGATGGGATTCTTTGAGCCGGCGCTGGCTTTCAAAGTTACTATTCCGAGATATAGAGGTGGTAAGAGGACTGCCGCGGGTGGCTTTATGGAAGATGATGTACACGGATCGCAACAGCATACTGGTGTTGCCAAGCTCTTGTTGCCAGCGACATATTTCTCGCAGTAATATTTTTTTAGAGCAGCGGGTACTATATTAAACTAGAGCAAACAAGTCAGGCATTCCAAGCCGCTAGATCATTTCATCAACTCGTGTTTTCTGCAGAACTTCTTCCTACTGTGCCACCTGCCAACAAAAATTGGCCAGGTAATGCCCTGCACGTTGAAATAGCTTCACAACCGGCACCCTGTTATGCGCGTACCCGGCAACAATTTTGATGTTTTATAATAAATTGGCATAGCACTCCACTCGCTTGATTGTATTTATTTCAGGATCATGACTCTTACAGAACCGCAGCCAGCAGTGCGAAAACGACGGCCGCAACCCGCGCATCAGCGACGCTCGCATCACCACTCCTGCCTTCAACCACGTTGAATATTGCCAATAGATCGGAGAGGGAGCTGCTTGGACTGCTGAGACACCTCAGTGTCTTCTTGCTGAGCTGTCTCTGTCCCTGTCACTGTCGCCGCCGTGACAGCAGATACCTCTGCCAGCTTGTCCGTAGATGGGGCATCTGGCCTTGGAGGTCGCATGTTTTCTGCAAGGTCAGCGGGAGATCTTAGCGGGGCTTCCTACTTGCGCTGAAGATTTCTCTGTGCATCGACGTCATGCAGCCAGTCCAGCAACCCAGGATCAGCCTCTTGTGCAAAAACTCCTTGATCTTCCTGATCATCTTGGTCGTCATCCTCATAATTGTCAGGCACCGGCGCCTGTCCCCGTAGCCGCACCGCTAGATTCAGGTGCCACACGAGTTTGAGCATACAGGCCATGTTTTTGATTTCATCATGCTTCATCTCAATCTCAATGCAATCACCGGTTTGAAGTTTCCGGCCGGTGGCCTCATTTGTATCAACACAGCGACTTCCACCTGACGTATAGTCAACTGCAATCATTCGCTCAATTTCGTCTCTTGTGGCCTGAACAACATCTACCCCAAGAAGCGCGTTTTGTTGAAGCCAATGAAATTGTAGTGTAATAGTGGATTTGTCGTTGGAGGAAGGTCGATATCCACAAACTTTAAGCCCAAAGAGCGATTTTGACCACCAGTTGTGCATTACCGGACTTAGGGACAGCAAGTTCCATGCTTTATCTGCGCCTCGTGGGCCACTAAAGATTTGTAGTTGCCTAAAGAGGTGACGTTCAGTCGAGTCAAGATAGAGCTTTACATGGTCTATAAAGTCCATCTGGCGATCAATATTACCCGGATGGGCGTTCACGGAGAATGGGATAATGTGGCATACTTCAGGGAAGGGGGTATGCGTAAGTAGACATTTCCTGCCATCCCTATCAAGGCACTATTATAGTATTTATTATATTAGCCTTAGCTATTAAAGGTGAAGAGTTTAAAATAAAGGCTTACCAACTTTCGCTGCGTCTCATTTCGTGAAGTCGATCCAGTCCCTGTAGAGGATGCAGGGCGGGGTAGGGTGGCTTCTACACCAAGGGTACTTGATTGGGTGTCTGTAGTATGATGAAGAATTTAGTAATACTGTGTATGCTAATGCCATGGGAGTGATTTAATACATACACCATTCTAAGAAATCCGCAGCACGGTAGACAAGATTGCTAGAAAAATGTGACATTTCTTCCAACAAACCTAACGGTGCTGCAAGGAGTACAGCGAACTGTACACGTTGAAATGGCCGGCCAGTCTCATATTCGAAAGTAGTCTTCATTCTATTAATGGCTTCCAGCTTCCGCTCAAGCTCATCCAATGGAAGAATTATTGAGTAGTCGGCACGAAACGGGTTCGACTCCAGGTACCGTTTAAGGGCTTGTTTATCCACAGCGGATGGGTTTCCCTGTAAAAAGGTGCCAAGGGCATCATAGAGCCCGGCTGCACTTGGATCGTTCATTCTGCAAGACGGTATAATTGATTGTGCGGCGATGAATGATGCGGCGACGAATATTGCGTTAGGTGGGTGACTTTCACTTTAAATAAAGTTTGTGTGGCTGCTTGTGAGTTGGCAAATTAAAGTGGGACGCATTTGTGTTAACAAATTTGATGTTTTATGATAGATTGGAATAGTAATCCGCTCGCTTGAATGTATTCATTTCAGGATCATGCACACTTGCACTGCTACAGAACCGCAGCCACCAATGCAACAACGACGGCCGCAACCTGCGCATCAGCGACGCTCGCATCACCACTCCTGCTTTCGAGACACTTCTTGCCACTACACCTAGTGCCTGCAGGACAGTAATAACCGGGCGAATCGGTGCAGCAGACGCTGCCCGCAGGCATGCATTTTGAGCCGCAGTGCTCCTCGCCGCTTCTGCAGCTGGCCGAACTTGAGCTAGAATCGGAGCAATCGCTGCCAAAGGGGCTAAGCGGGCAACAACCGCCGTTATCCATACATGTTTCCATAGACTGGCAGAAGAAACCGTCGCAGCAAACATCTCCTTCAAAAACGCAGTCTCCGTTGCATTTCTTCTCAACGGGACCGCAGCCAGACCGGCGCTCGTGGGAAGTAACCGCGGACTCATGGCGCACCAAGTCCGACGAGAGGCTGCCCATAGGTGCCTTGGGTTTGTATATCTTGCCATGAGCAATCAAGATTGTTTGGTCAGCCATAGCGGCTACGGTGAGCATGTAGGTTAAGACGTGCATTGTGTACCGGGTGCTATGCGGCAAATCGAGTTAAAAGGAGTACGTTCTAAGAAAACACAGCGAGAGAAATGAGCGAGTTAATCGTACCTGTTGTTAAAAGCAGTTCAATTTGGTGAAAAATAGCGGACGCAGTCGTCAGTGATGAGCAGATGTGAGGAGCCGGGCGCGCCAGATGTATAACTTTTACAAAGCATGCCGAAATCTCCAGTTACTGCAACACTTCATCGGTTCACGCCCACTTTCCGCGCCTTGCACTCTGTCCCAGTCAGCCTTGCATTTGAATCACAGAGGAATTAACTATGGACCTCGACATTGTTATTCTCAGCCGCAGCTGAGCGAGCAGCCAAAGCTTACCGCTCCGCGACTGCTCTCGGCTCTGGCCCGCGTTCTGCAAACTTGTTATTAACCCTAATTGGAAGATTGGCAACACTAGCCTCAAGAGTAGCAGGCCCGACCCGTTCCCTTGGTGTGGAATGCAATGCCGCCCACCCCGGTAGCCTTGTCGAAAAGAGAAAGTATGAGATCCAGTGGCGTCGCTAACATTCTCGACTAATAAAAAGGCGGAAAGCTGTCTAGAGGTTCTGACATGAAGTGGATAACTATTTGAACGAGCAAGTTGGAGGTGGAGGCTCGGCATTAACTGCATTGGGCAAAATCGTGGCAGTGGCGCCGCCAAGTTCAGGGTTCGTACAAAGGTAGAATGGATTGGTGGACTTCAAAGTTGGATGGCTCATTGTCATTATTAGTGTAGCAAACATCAGCACTAACTAGTAGGCGACAGAATTGTACTTTGGACTAACTTTTCCGCCGTTGGTAGACCCTAGTCGGTTACTACTCTGGAACAGCTGAATCTGGCCTAAGCTAACAGCCTGGCTCGCAAAGCTAACGGTAATCGGCTTGTGAGAAGGCCGCGATACGGGGGCAATTGGCGGTCATCTCTTCTACCTGTAGGTAGTAAAACGCCATGCTTCATGATCTTCAGAACTTTCTCCATGGAGGCTTCAGTCTAACTGCCGCCTGCCTGGCCTTCTTTTATATCTTACTTTTGACGAACGTACCACTTGCTATGCCTTCTTTGGGAGGCCAGCTACTAATGCAATCAGCGACTTATATGGTGCAGAGACGGACCGGCAGAACAGCGTGAAGTCCTAACAAACCCCGTCGCCAGCAATTGCATCGTCGTGTCCCGCTCACTAAGCAGAGGATACCAGGGATGAAAATTTTCCGACAGGCGGGATGAGGCTGTCGCGCTCCTTGCCCAAAGCAGACGGTCGCATTACCGAGCTAGTCACGCGAGGTCAGACCTATGCAGTCCAGATAATTTTAATTAAAAAACGATCTATGACCAGCTAAATTAGAACGACAAAAGAGTGAGGGCTCAATTTCCGATCAGAGCTGCCGAAATCTTTGAGAACTCTTCGCTCGGGGACGTGCCGTTCTGCCTTGACACTCGTGCTGAAAGCCTTGGCTGATTTCACTGACGCCTCTTCTGCAAGTCCTTGTCCAGGCTTTCAATCCCTGAGCCATTGAACAATTGTGGTATCCGCTTCAGCCAGTAATAGGCGAGGAACAACGAGTCAGTTCATGTTAATTTTCATTCAATCGTCTGCGAACCCCCCCAATAAATGCCTAGCAGATCCACCTTGCTAAGGAATACAAAACTCAACGCCATATATAGCTGAAGCTATTACACTGGCTACTAATAAAGTTCGATCGGTCACCAGCCCCTCTAATAAGTCGTTGCCTTTCGTTTCGTCCCGAGGTCGTGTGCGCAGAGTTGGCTCGGTCACCCCTTTCCTAAAAGGTATAACACTAGCTTCTACATGCAAGCTCCTACCATCAATGACTTCACACTACACTTCTGATTCATAGTCGTTTCTCAACACCCAAATATCCGTCTCGTCCTTGAACATGTCAGCAACAACCTCCATTGGTATTCGAAGCCAGCTTGGCCCTCTGACCACGACCTTTACTCGGCCGTCCGACTGCTCATCCTTGCTGTGGTATGATTACACCGATGGCTGGTACGGCCATCCGGCCAATACGTTACAATGCAGACTAGAGAAATACTCCACCAGCGGTTCTGTCACTTCATCAGTTTTTAAGCGGGCGATCCTCGCTGAATCATGCTTCCCTTCGGGCTTCGCGTCCTATATGAATCAGTGGACCAGCTGGGATCCTCTAGCACCACCATCGCCATATGGGCCGGTGCATTTCTACTCACCTGGTCTCATATGTCCCGCTGGCTATACCACAGCTTGTGCAGTGGCGAGACAGACCGATCTCCCTCTACCACCGGGAGCGCCAAGTGGTATCTGGTCACTCCTTAGTCCAGGCGAGACGGCTATTGGATGCTGCCCGAGGTGAATACTGCTCCAGAAATTTCATGTGCTTGATCAAGCTACTGACGTTGTTGAATACGTTAGCGGATATGATTGCGATGACGGCGCTGGAGGTTGCTATTCGACTGCGCAACAGGGTGCAACGATAACGGGAACCATCTCCAAATGCGAATCAGGCTCTACCACCACGCTGCATACTACAACCTCTGTAGTAACAGCCCAAACAGACGTCGCTTTCGCCGAAATCATACGGCTTGCACAAAGGAAATCGGACGCCGTGAATGCGACTAGGGAATCCTCTGGCGGCCTGTCTACTGGTGCCTATGCTGGGATAGGCGTTGGTTGTGGAATAGTGCTGCTTTTTCTTATAGGGTTGCCCATCTTGATCCTGTTACGACGCAGGAAGCGGCGAACGCAAACCACGACAGCGGAAAATCAGGAACAACAACCGGGGCACGGAATATCGATACAGGAAATCGAGCACAACGATAGTCCTCAAGCCGAAAGCAAGTCTGAGTTGGATAGTAGACATTTTCGTATGACTCCATTCGAAATTGCACAACCCCGAGGGGAAACCCAATTTCCAAACACTGGCTGGGGAGCAATAGCCCCGTCGGAAGTGGATGGAAATAGCCCTCTGCAGATGCAGAGGCCGCCCAACTGGGTGGAGGCACTAGAACGAGCGATACCTATAGCTGAGCTTCCTGCAGACGATAGGACTGCGCTTCAAAGCACAAGGTATAGGAGTGGGTAGGGTGCTGGCCAGGGCTGCAAGTTCAATTGGCGACATGCAGAAGACATCCAAGTTCAGCTTGCCCCATTATATCCTGCCTCGGCTAAGGAGGGAATGTAGCGGGAGGGCTGACCAGAAAGAGCCATGCTTTGTGTGTCTGAAAAATCGTTCATAGAAATCAGCGGAAACTTTATTGTTGGCGCAACGACGAGGGCTCAGCCGGCCAAGTTTTAATCCGGGCTGTCGGCGGGTCGGGATCGGACGCCATAACCTGCCGAGATGAGCCACAGTGAACTATTCTTGATTAAGGTGTAAGCCACGAGTTTTGTTTCGTCTACCTCTTGCACCATGAGAGCAATAAAAGTTCCTTGCATTCTGGATGATACTTAGACGGTCAGTTTATATGCATGTAATACTACAGCCAAATTGCAATACAACTAAAGTAAAGCCATCCGACATAGCGGAGTTTGCGGAGTAATATACACGATGGAACTCCGTGCTCGTCTTTTCGTCCCGCTTGGACTTCTCCACGATTCAAAGATCCACCAGGTTGAGCCGGTGGCTAGGTGTTGATCTACTTTGACTGCGTTAGGCCAGCGTGTGCAAGGACATCCCCAGACTAAGATACGTAATAATTCAACAAACGGTACGCAATGCGCTTCCCGTAACTCCACTTGCCGAGGTTGACTTGTTTGCTTAAAGCCATTGACTATGATTGAAGTTTACATATATAGCTGGGATGGTTTCCCGAGGTCGTGTTTTACAATCTCTACTTCCAACTTAAAATTTACGGAAATTATTTCAGTCTTTATAGTCCAAGTCCGTTTAGCCATGCAGATAACTTCAATCTCGCGCAACATTGCCGTCTGGGCCACAGCAATGTGTCCCATGGCGTTCGCATCGCCAACTCAATGTCAGGGATCAGGCATTGCGGCAAATTTAACAACGCCAATAGCGCCAAATCTTGATCCATGGTACAAAGTTCCGGAGAATATTACAAGCTACGAACCGGGCGCCATCATCCGCCACCGGTCACCGCAAAATCGTATCGCCGGCTATGCCTCCGACCCTATCAATTTGGTCAGCAGCCACCATATTCTCTACCGCACTACAGATAGCTTAGGAGGCGCAACGGCGACGGCTCTCACTGTCTTGGTCCCGCATAACGCCGACTTCACAAAAGTACTCTCGTACCAAATTGCCACGGACTCGAGCTATGTCAACTGCGCTCCATCTTATGGCTTACAGAGAGGCCATGCGAATGACGGTACCCAAGTGTCCGGAGAAGAGATTTTCTGCATACAGGCGGCGCTCGGCATGGGTTGGGTCGTGATTGTGCCAGACTTTCTTGGACCGCGCTCAGCTTACCTTGCCAACGCCCTTGCCGGGCAGGCGGTGCTTGATGGTATCCGGGCCGCCAGAGCGTCAACCTCTTTTACAGGAATCTATAAAAACCCTACAATTGCCATATGGGGTTACTCTGGAGGCAGTCTCGCTACCATGTGGGCGGCAGAGATTCAGCCTACCTACGCACCGGAGCTCACGATCGCTGGTGCCGCCGTCGGTGGCATCATTGCCAATCTTTCTACAGTTATGGCCACTGTTAACAAAGGGCTGTTGGCAGGGCTGATCCCTTCTGCAACACTTGGCTTGATGAATCAGTACCCGGAGTTGGCCCCTATTATTGAGGAGCAGATCTTGCCCCCATTCAAGGACGCTTTTTTCAGGGCAAACTCCCAGTGCATCCTCGCAGACCTCGTTCAATTCGCAAACAGAAATGTTTTGGATATGTTTAAGGATCCAGATGTTTTCTACACGAACCCTACGATTTTAAAAATAATGCAAGAGAACTCTCTTGGGCAAAGGACCCCTAAAATTCCAATGTTTGTCTACAAGGGCATGAAGGATGAAGTCAGTTCCTACCAAGACGCCGATGCTCTTGTTGATAACTACTGCAGGAACGGCGCCATGGTTCAGTATTACCGTGATTCTTTGGCCAGCCATGGTCCGATGACTGTTTTCGCCGCGCCAACTGCCCTTTCTTGGCTGAACAACGTTTTCGAGCAAAGGACTCTAGCCTTGAATTGCTCAACTACGACTGTGGATTCGTCTCTTTTTGATGTTTCAGGATGGAATTTGTTTCGCAGCGCTCAACTCAGCGACTTTATTGATCTTGTTCGTAAGCACCTCAGCACACGATCGTGACGGTGGATAAGATTTGTCAAGCAGTCGAAATGCACACAGGGTTCGGGATTTGGGAGACAGTCCAGAGAAGGTGGAATTTGCCGATGAGGAAAAGAGCAGTTGCTGCAGGACCAAGTACCAGAATTGATAAATATTCAACTATAAATTGAGTAAGAAAAGAACTGCCATTATTGAATTTAACTCGTGTCGGGATCTTCATTGTCGCAAGACTCGTGCATTAGAGCCTGGGGGTTGGAATCGTCTTCCAGAAGTACCAAGGCCGATGAGTTTTCTTGATCAAGCAAAGTTACAGTCATCCTCCCAATTGAGCCCTTTTCAGCCATCTGCCTAGACTTTTCCGCAAGGTTGCTACCCCCACTCGACGAGGCGATGATGACATGCTCTATCTTGCCAAAGTCAAACGCGGGCGCGTTAACCCATGCCCTTGTCCAGCCCAACTCGCCAAGATAGAGTAATGTTGCAGCCAGAGTAATGGTAAAAACAGCATAGATGTAAGATTCGCTTCCAAACGCAAACGCCAGTGACTGCATTTGTACGTCAGCACTCGCCGAGTTTCGCGCAAGCTGCAGCTGAGCGGAAGATAGCGCCTCGAGGAAGCTGTCCAACATTGATTCCAAGGAGACAGAAACTGCCGTCAAAGCAGTTGCGTTTCCCCCGCCTCGCGCGTCGGTGACGGCTTCGATGTTTCGATTAAATGTGTCGCCGATGACCGAAGTAAATTGCGTGGAGCTGAAAATGGAGCCAAGGTGCCCAATCTTGTACGTGGCAATTCTGGCGAGCAAGTCTTGGTTGGGGATCTGCACAGTCGCGTTGCTCGCAGGTTGAACAGCAATTGATTTGGCGGTGACGTTGACGCGCACAAGGAAACGTGTGGGTTCATAGAAGACTTGGCACTGCATCTTTGACAGCCATGGATAATTTGTCGAGCGCATCGTCGCAAAGGCAACGTAATGTGTACCATTATTGCTGCCCCCGGTCACTGCCATGACTTCACTGTCGCCTAATCCAGCAGCAGCATAGACAGACTGGACACCGTTTGGTAAAAGCCCGAACGCGGTATAGACGCGAAGGCTCCAGCCTGATGGAGCTATCATTGGTTCGAGCCTATACTGTGTAGACTCATTATAAATGCAGTTAACTCGTGCCCTCAGGCCGTTCTCTGAAAAGTTGTACGATTTAACCGAGTCGGTGAAAGAATCCGTCAAGCCCGCGGAGGAGCCCACTCCAAAGCTCCTGGTTGAGTACAGATACCCAGATGCGTCAAGTTTCCGATGAACGCTGACGTTTGTAGACGGATTGAATGCCTGCTGGGCGTTATTGAGAATGAATCCCGGGAAATGTGCCTCCGGTATGAATGTAAACGTGCCAAGCCGCGTTGTCTGCGTAAATGTTCCGTTGTCAACGAAGCTAAGGCCTGCGGTCAAGAGACTTGAGTTGCTGTAGGATGGAATAGATATTGAGCTAATGGATGAAGATGTAGTCAAGACTGGCGTCAAAGCACCAGCCCAGAGAGCCGAGATAATTAAGGTTAGTGTGAGGTAAGGCAAAAGGATGAGCAGCTGCCAAAGCGACAGCGAAAAGTCCATACGTGCATTATAGATGGCGTTGATTAGCTTCAAGGTTCGCAGCTGGAGGCCATTTCGGGCCAGAATTGTTCTTGAGCGTAGGCTAATTAAACTGCCTTGATAGTAATACGGTAAGATTTATGGACGAGGCAGTTGTGCAAAGTGGCGACAAGCTGAACCTACATATTGTCTGCGTAGCTGCCAGCCCCATCAGCTGTGAGATGAGCTGCACAATTATGCCGACCGCAGTTCCATTTTGACTTATCCAGGTTGCACTGCGAGTGGAGCTCACCCATCTGAAATGATGCAGCAAAAGTAGACTCAGCGCCAGTGCATTGCTAAGGATGAGCCCTGGGATAACAAGAAGCTTGTCCGACCATGATGCGCCTTCTCCTGTGCGAGTAGCAGCCAGTTCGGCATACTTCATGATTCATGGGTCTTCTTTTCGTGATGGTATGGATGGCCCATAGAAAGTGAAATGGTAGAAAGAAGCAAGAAAATTGACTACCTGTGGGCGGAGGAGCACTGGTACTTAAACTATTGCCCTTGGAGTAATCGGGATGCTGGCTGCGGAACGGGACGGCTCGCCCACTACAGCCACCACCAATAAGAATGATACTACTAGTACTATTACCGTTATTATAAGCTTAAAGCATGATTGCTATGCATGTCAGTCAGATAACGTGCTGTGGCTATTTGAGTCGGCTAGAAATAGAAACGTGAAGATTGGAGACCTAGTCGGGGGCGCAAAAAGCCGCTCACGGTCTATAAATAGTTTCAAATTCATTGACCAATCCAACTAATGCAGATTTGAGACTTCATGTTATCCTCTTCGGCTCAGGCTGCCTCAGTAAGTCAGCCGTGCATAAGAGTCATCCATTGCCTAAAATTCGTGGCTTACAGCCAGATTCAACCAAGCCAAGATGTGGCTTAGGACCCTGGACGGGGGACGCGCGGTACCATTAGTTAGCACGGCGTGCAATATTAAATGCGCCGAGGCACCTCTGTACTGGCTGCCCTCTCTCACAGCACAGCAAGTCGACATAAACCCAAACTAGCGACTTCTTGTTGCCAATTGAGTATTGTAGTTATAACTCAAAGATGGTGTCATTATCAAGAACTGCGATCTATGCGCAATCTTGCATTCGCATGCGTCTTGTGGTTGGCAGGACACGAGCCATTGTTAATCCAGAGTCGGGTCAGCCAAGTGGATAAGTGATCGCCATCGTAATACAATGCGGTGAATATATTCATACAGTTCAGCACGTATTCAGCCACCGAGTGCTTGCGGAGTGGTCTGAGCCTCTATTTCTTGAACCACGCACTGGGGTTCCAGTAATTGCTGAGCAAGTCGGGTCTTTCAATCTGCAATACTGGGCCGATGCAAGAGCAATCGTTAGCTGACAGACAGCCTCAAACTTCTCTGATTGACGGCCTCGGCGAGGTTACCACACAGATTCTTCTCTTCTCCGGTGCAGATGACTTTGTATGCGATGTGGAAGCGGCCAAGTTTCTGCATGAGGAAATTGCGTCGAGTGCCAAACACATTGTGTATGAGGAATGTGGTCATATGCCTTGCATGTACAAGAGGCTAGAATTCTATAAAGATTTACTGAAGTTTTTGTGATAATTAACTCCTATCGCCTATTTTTGTAAGGATGCGCGACTCATCACAATCTGTGGTCGCACTCTGCTGATTATCCTGAAACTTATTTTCGCTCATGAATCCACATTTTATCTGGGCATCATCTTGGCTAAAAAGATACTGTTAATTAATATGCTACTCGAACTGTCTTCCAGAGCAACAGCACTTGGCAAGACACCAGTCGTCATCCCGGCAGCCCTTGAGTTTTGTTCAATGTTAGCAATCATAAAAAGATCGCGATTCAGAATGCGACCAACTTATTCTAGGTCCGCCGCTTAGGAGCCGTTGATAGGTTAGCATGTCGCTCGCACATGCAACCTGTCGATAACGTGCCGCGGCAGTGGCTTCTTGGTTCCGTTAATACTCTCTGAAGTTACTGATCTTCACAGTGCGCTACCTTTCCATAAAATACGAAGAAATTCGAAAAACTTCCCATCAGTTATGGAACGGAGAGATTTTGCGGAGTAACTACGGGGCGAAGAATTCGAATCCACTGCTGTAACAACCGGGCCGAAATACCGAGCGTGAAAATCACAATAACTCCACACTCAGCCCTGTTCGGCACATGCATAATAGCAAGATCTCGGACGCGCACCGGCTATTCACAGCAAGCTCACACCATTATTGGTTCTTTAACTGGCGAATACTCAAAGGTGGACGGGTTGAAAGCCACGACATGAGCTTGAGACAAAACTGGTCCGACTCCACCCAAACGGGCCGGATCGGGCTATAAGCCACGATATTTAGTCGTGTCCATCACCCGAGAATGCTGATGCTTGCGGTGGTTTAATTATACTCCGTACTCCGTAGTGCGACTTTATCTTTAGGTCGACGCAGGGCTCGCGTTTCGTCGCGTAATCCAGAAAAGTGATGCAGTTTCATGAGAACGTCAAACCATCACTCGACAACATTCTAAGCATTCGTTTCTCATAATCGCCTAATACCCCGCCAATTTTCAAAATGCATCTCATTCTTACTGGAGCTACTGGCCTCGTCGGGTCCGCTGTCCTGGAGGCCATGATAAAAGCCAAGGACGTGACCAAAATTTCCGTCATCAGCCGACGACCAATTCCCCAAGCCGACGACGCCAAAAGCCCCAAAGTCAACGTCATTATCCATAAAGACTTCAATCAATACAACGCCAGCCTCCTGGAACAGCTGACCGGAGCCCAGGGCTGCGTGTGGGCGTTGGGAATCAGCCAGACGCAGGTTGGAAAGGACGAGTACACAAAAATCACAAAAGACTATGCTTTAAACGCCGCCGAGTCCTTTGCGACGCTAAGTGAGGCAAGCAAGCCCTTTCGCTTCATCTACGTGTCTGGCGAAGGCGCGACGCAGGACCCGGGGAGGTTTGCCGCCATTTTCGCGCGCGTCAAGGGCGAGACGGAGCAGGCCCTCGCGAATGTAACAGAAAAGTCCAACGGCACGCTGCAAGCCGACTCGGTTAGAATCGGAGCCGTGGATGCGTCGCACCATGACTCCATCAAGCCTTATATCCCGGATAAGGGTTTTCTGTACAATGCCGCAACGCCGCTGCTGTTTCCCGTGATCAGAGGCCTCATGGCGGACCGCCATGCGCCTACGCCGATGATTGGTAGCTTCTTGACGGAAATGGCGTTGGGGGCAAAAGACTCCAGCCTGCAGGCGAGCGGGGCCTTTCGCTTGGGACCGTCTTGGATAGTACCGAATGTGGCAATTCGCAAAGCCATGGGCCTGTAAGAGTATTTCGATCAGAGAATTCAAGAGATTGACAGAGATTTCAGTCCAACTGGCTGGTGGCGGGAGATGAGATTTGGCAAGGTTCAAGTTCTCCCTTTGTGTTAGTATGTCTCAAAACTATTGATGTGGGCGTGAGGTGGAATGGCGTCACCAGAAATAAAGCGCTCCTAGAAATAATGGCAATTATAATAATAAATTATGTTAATGTATTTGTTGTACTGTTTCTTTGACTGATTGCCATCTATGCATACAGCTGTAATGAAATTTGGTGAGAAGTAGAGTGCACTGTGTCACACTCAATTTTGAAATAAAAGCAATCGCGGCCGATTGTAACATTATTCCACTTTTACTATTACTTCCATTCCGTATGAAGTATGGCTTGCAGCAATGCATATAAACACGATCTCATTGTATAATTCATCGCTGATATACTCCCAGCTCGGCGGGTCTGATTTAAGCTACTGTCCGAGCCCTATCTGTTGCCTCTATGCTGCCTCTATTACAAGTCTGTTCTTTCTGGGAGTTGAATGCACGAGGAAGAGTTTCCAGCACTGATTTTTGGCTATCTGTATAATGGCCACGGCCGTAAATGGCGCAACAACATCATTATTGACAACCGAGTCATCGGATTGGCCCATGTCTTCGACGCAGCGCTTATGGGTCGACCAACCTCGGCATTTGAACGGCAAACAGCGGCTTTTCATAGCACAAAAATCGCAGCGAGCAAAGTAACCACCGAGACAATCATGTATCTCGGTCGTGATTCCGCTGCAGCATTCTTTTTGCTTTGCGTCGGCGCTGCCCCTGTTGCTGTAGACGTTGTGCCGGCCGAGCCGCCGGAGCTACCGCCAGACGCATCCTTTCCGTTAAATGCGGCCGCAGTAATTGTATAGGCCACCTTGTCGCCGCCATTTTTATATGTAAAGACGGAGCCGCTCGCAGGAGACGTCACGGAGCCCGGCTTATTGGACGGCTTGGCGGTGCCACTCGCAGGGAACTGGCTCGGCGCGTAGTATGTGCTCACGCCGGCGAGCGAGAATCGGAAATCGGACGCGCAGTTAACCTGCGTCATTGGAGAGCACTCGCTGAACGAGACGTCCAGATTCGTTTCCGCTTGCGACACGTAGTCGAGTCCCGCCAGTTTCGGATCGACGTCAGGGCAGGTTTCCCAGATGCTGCAATTCGAA
The DNA here is from genome assembly GCA_900169235.1 of Zarea fungicola. NCBI lineage: Eukaryota > Fungi > Ascomycota > Sordariomycetes > Hypocreales > Cordycipitaceae > Zarea > Zarea fungicola. The sequence continues at coordinate 226,119 of FWCC01000164.1, read as the reverse complement.
AAAGAGCTTGGTTAGACAATGGAAAGGTAAAAAAAAAGCCTGATTTCCTCTTACCTTGACTGCATGCCGCTTATTTCACAGCATTTGCAAGCCGCAGCTTTGAGGACGGAATTTTGATTATTCTTTATACACGTCGTGCCTTGGGCCAGGCTGTCGGTTATAGCCTGATAGATCTGACCATAATTGCAGCTGCACGCGTCTTGTGCACCTTCCGGTATGGGAAAGTATGGTACCGGCAGTTTCGCTGTCGGGCAATACAAGAGGTATGAGATAATGTATGACTGATATTCGCACTCCCATACGCGATTCCAGCACGACGTCGCGTAGCAATTGTAGTTGAGGATATAAGTTTCGCAGGCGCAGGCTTGTTGGGCCGCGACATCGCCACCAGTCTTTGCAAAGCAGGCGTTGCTCTTCTCATTCGCGTCGTTTTGGCACTTTTGGAAGCCGGAAACATCGGCACATCCTGTGCTGGTGAGATTTCCCACTAGCAGCGACGCCGCGGCTGCAATGGCGGCAAGGAACACGGCCTGGAGGAGCATGTTCACAAAGTCAAATGGGTATCGGGTTGTCAAAGCGGATAATACTCTTCGCACGAGGGTTCGATGGGCGCGACCAACGGTTTATAAACCGCTCCCGCTCGAGTCAACTCAATCGATAGGCATATTTACCCGGTTGACGACGGAGTAGCTGTGGCATAATTAATGTTCGATCACTGCTCTTGGTGAGATACCATCTTCAGCTGGCGAGGCGTTGTGCCGCATTGCCGTGGAAGCGAGCCTCAAATAATGCCAGCATAATTTCCGGTCAAGCAGGAATGCAGTTCCCCGTCGCGGCGGAGTTTCCGCGCCATGCATGTAGTTTTCATAGCAGCCGTATGGTGCTCCTTACGAACTACCAGGTACGGTGCATCCAAAGTGGAAAAGCCAATCGTATTCCGCCGAACTACTAGATGCAAACTCACACCAGAGTGGCGTCGGCGAACTGTGGCCGACTTCCGTTGCGCCACTTCATCAACTGAGTCCTATCTATTTATTGATTTTGCAAATGCATAGGAACGCCGCATGTTATTATGGGTAGAGATGCAAAAAACAAAGTCCAAAGGCGCCAGTGTGTACTTGCTGTAAGGAGTAGTTTCATAGGGGGGTAAATTGCGGTAGATTTAGACTCAGTAAGCTACCAAGGCAGCGTAGTTGACGGGGCTTGTCTGCACGGCGCTGGTCAGAAACCTGAGGATGTTGGGTGGCAGTCCGACACAGCCTGGCGAGGACTTCTAAATGGAAGTAAAGTGTCAGCCACTGACTGTGGAGAGCAAACTGACTGGTAAATTCTAAGCAACGTAGCATTAGAGATTATAGCTAGCCGTAATATCTGACATGTTATATCGACAATAAACTACTAATAAACCTAACCGCCCTAGAATTTTCCAAGCCCTCGTGAGGAGATTATGGTTCCTCGGCTCTTCGATGTTGGCTCTGTCTACCGCCTATCTTCCCATTCCTAGCTGTTGGTATATCACGAACAGTTACGAAACACAGTACTAGGAGGGCTATTCCCAGTATATGCAGGTTGTAACAAGTTGTGATTGATCTAAAAATCTAGCTACGGATAGAGGGGGAATTCCTCTTCTATATACAGGACTTCAGGAACAGGAGAAGCAAACAACAAACAATAAAGATTCCTCTTTCCTCAGCTGCCGTGATGGCCTCGTGTTGACGGCAGGCTGCTGTCGGTCAGGCCGGTTGACCGACGGAAGCCTGCTGCGGCAGGAGTCAGGCTTCATCAGAAGCGCTGCTTGACCTGACTCAGCAGTCACAACACTAGCACTTATTGGAGTTGACCGCGCCAATTTCGGCAAATGTCTATCTACCCTATTTTCACAAGCTGTGTTCAACGCTAAATCTACTAAACACAAATGTAGAATAGAACTAAAGGACACTTGTTAAAGTAGATATTATGAATCCGAAATAATAAAAATGTGACATGACACTAAACCTAATGCAGAGAATGATGAGGGTAATAGGCAATCGCGTCGAAGATAATGTGCCCGACTCTTGCACTCAGTTCAGGTCGGCTATTAAACCTTTTACTGCTTGTAGTCGGCAGAAATATTCACCTAAGATTCTACTTTACGAAGCAGCCCTATTATTTCCTTGTACGTTTCTTTTTTGGCGCTTTCCCTAACCCCTTGCATTTCGGCGACCTGAAGCGGCGTTTGGCTACTCATATTCTTTGTATCAACGTCAGCACCATTTTCAAGCAGCAACCTTACTGTCGCCAGATGACCGTTGCGGGCAGCCCAGTGAAGCGATGTTTCGATGCCAAAATCTTTGGCTTCAACTTCAGCACCATTCTCTATCAGCAGCCTTACTACCGCCGTGTGTCCCTTCGGGGCGGCAAGGAGAAGGGGTGTCTGCCAATATGATGCCAGAGACTCAATGTTAGTGCCATTTGTGAGAAGCATCGATACCACTGCCTCCTGCCCGTTCTCAGCAGCAAGGTGGAGTGGCGTCCTTCCATTGCCATCTTTCGCTTCAACATCAGCACCATTCTTAAGTAGAAGCCCCAAGACCGCCTTGTGTCCGTTCATAGCGGCGTAGTGGAGTGGAACACGTCCTTCCTCGTGGTGTCGGTTACTCTCCTTGTCATAGAGTGCCCCGTTATTAAGAAGTTCCCTCGCCACCGCCTCGTCCCCGTTCACAGCAGCCCAATGTAGCGGAGTTAAGCCGTCCATATCCGTATCGTGTACGTTTCCTCCCATCTCCATGACAGACAATGCCACCTCGGTCCACCCATTCCGAGTAGCTAAACGCAACGCAGGCTGCATTGCTCTAGCGCGGCAATCTTTAATCACACAAAGGTAATATAGTGTCTTACAGCGAGTGTCACTATCCGTCCCGTCTCTGTCCTTCCCTTCCTCCAGCGCGTTGATTAGTTTACTAGCTATGTCTTTGTCGCCCAAGGTTGAACCGTTTTTCATCATCGTCTTCACGTATTCGTAGCTACGCACAATTCGTGCGATCGTTGGATCAGAAGACTCTATACTCTTCGCCATCCACGCGATTCCATCCATTCCAAACGTGTTTTTCTTCATGTTGGCAGCGGACCTTTTCTCTTTGAACGACCAACGGTATAGCTCTCCTATAGCACCCATGGCCTTTTCTAATAGCAAGCCACCACTAGCTGTTGAACCTGTACTCCGTGTGTTGTCAGGTGAAGAGTGACGCGTACATATCCACTTCAGCAACCGTTCGGCCCGCGTCCACTCCTTTTGCCGACGGTATGCTTCAGCCTTCGTAATGCATGCGGAAAGCAGTATATCCTCCGCCGGAAACCCAAGGTGCACTCGTAGTGTTGGTATAATGCTCAGCAGTGCGTCCGCACGAGTTCCCAACCCGTTTTCCGTGAACGCCCTAGTGAGAGTGGTGACGGTCTCGCTCCTAAGCAGAACTTCGCCGCCACCCTCCGTAGCATCGAAGCTTGGCGCAGCAATCTCGACAATTTTTGTAAGTGATGCAGCCAGAGCAACAAAGAGCTCTCGAGCACAGCTTTCCAACAGTGAACCAGAGGCCGGAAACGTCTGAATTCGGCAATTGAATGAACTCCCATCCTCAGCATCGTTCGATTTCTTCTTTTGCGTTTCTGGCGTCGTGGCTTCGACCGCCTCGGCTCGGTCAGCCTGTGCTTCGTAGACGGGATTCCAGCCACAGAGCCGAACTTTTAAATCGCTGGTTCCATCTTTTGGATCGTCCCTGCCTTGAACTTGTTGCGCATCTTTATACTCTTTTTCCAATTTCTTGTCCTCCCATAGACTCATGAGGCCGTAACTTCGTCTACGAATTTCGCAGGCGGTTTCTTTGAACATCACGCTCTGGGGACCAAGCCAAAAATCCATCTCTTGCTGTCTATCAGTCTGTCTATCAGTGCCAGCTGAAACAATACCCTCGATAGGGATTTTCAGGTTGCCGACTGGGACGTCTTTAACCTCGCGCCCGTCAGATATCATCGACCACATCCAAAGTCCCAAAATGGCTTCCACGCGTGCTGAGTCGACTTGCCACCCGACACGCGTTTCCTCAGGTGGTGGTTTGAGAGTAATGCCGATTGTCTGGTTACAGTGGTTTGAGTCAGCTGCTTGCTTCTCGTCGTGGACTGACATAGTTGCAATGACTCGAAGCAAGATATCCTGTTTAGCATCTGGCTTGGGCCGCAGCTCCGCCGCGGCCTGGCAAATAGCAGAAGATATCTGCTTGGCTTTGCTACGAACTTTGACAAAGTCATTCTTCCACTGTCTCTCGCCATCTGTCGTCTCGCCAAAGGAAGAATGTCCTGTCAAATTCGCCAGTCGACTCCGAAGGCAGAGCAAGTCTTCACATGTAATTTGATATGCATCAACGTGCGGCGATGGCAGACGCGCTTTATTGTGCAACGCACGGTCTTTTGAATCCATGGATGACGAGAGTTTCCGATTTGCTGTGTTTTCTGCTTGGTCCGGTAGAGCGCTGTGCTGGAGATCCGTTTTCAAATCTAAAGGTGACGGTGTCTCGGGTCCCTTAGCACTTCCACCAAGTGACGCGTTTGGACTGATAGAATGAATCTCAGCAATGCTTTCAATTAGGCCCTCTTTTCGATTTGTTGATGTTTTACTCCCGTGATTTCCGTCCATCGAAGGCGGAGTGATCACGGCTCCGGGCTTGTCTGATGCCGATGAGATCTTCGAGCCACCGTCACTGATTTCGGGTGGTTGGGTCGAAGAATTAACTTCTACCAGAATGTAGCTACTCGAATCCTCTATGACTCCCGTCTGCGTGGATGATTGCTTACTGGACAAAGAGGATTTGACCTGAGGGCGGTCCACCTCCAAAGCCTGTTCGTACTGACCGGTAATATGCCAACGTAGCTTTGTTCCTGCGGCTGCCTTTTTAGCCTGTTCATACTGGCCAGTAATGTACCAAAGTGCCTCTTTTACCGCTGATACTTTTTGTTCTTCAGGCGCCAGTTTCAGAATCTCAAAGGCCATCCAGTCCAGTTCGTGGCCGGCGACAGCATCAGGTGCTCTGGGATTTTCCGTCAGGCGATTAGCATCATGGCCAAGCCGCTGCGCACGAAGCCCTCCGCGAAGCATGCTCATCAAAATTGTAGCAGCTAGCTGTGCAAGGGAAAGCCACGCCTTCATTCCTCGCAGACCGATGAACTGCATAATATAGCCGATAAGGGTCGCTGCCACGGCAAGGGTGCTGAGAAACCCAAAACCTGCGTTGTAATTCTTGGTCGAAGACGTCCAAACCATCAGCGGAGTTTTCTCCTTGTCAGTATATGCAAATGGATCGAAACATTGGTCGCCAATAAATTGCGGACCGGGTTGGAGCCAGAACAGGCGCGTTCCTCGGGTCTTTGGCTCCGTTGGTAGCCGTCTGTATTGCACTTCGTCTGTTGTCTGCCCGATAACCGTTGCGCAACCCCACATGCCAATCGACATGAGAAAGGTCCCGATGATATACATGATTGGTGCATAGTTCTTAGACGAGGGACTTCCTGCTTGGATCTTGGTCCAACCAAGCCTCCATGCTCCAACACCGGCCAGAACAATGAGACCTGCCTGGAGGATGAAGCCTACCACAGCCACCGCTCTGAATAGCCACTTCGGGCGCTTAATGATACCAACATTTAGCGAGATATTGGGTGGGTGTGAGCTAGGCTCCGTACCAACATCCGAGTTGGCTTTTGAATCAAGCTTATTATCATACTTGGTCTTTTGTTTCTCGATTTTTTTCCACCAATCTTCACCACTACCTTCAACCCATTCTTTAAAAGAATATAAGCCGGCCGTCTTTCCCGGTCCCTTGCCGCTAGGGATATAGACAAGTTCGAGAATACTAGGGCGACCGAGAACACGTGTGATGCCTCCTCGGTTGAACAGCTCGCAGACATCGCGGCTCGTGGATGTGCACAGCTCCGCCTCAACCGCACCCTGGCCCTCCTGCGACCTGCCGATAAAGGCGCGGAGTGCGGAATGCCCACAGACACGGATGGCGGAGGACATGGCGGTGAGCACGCCAATCGGCGCCATGGCAAAGATGAAATAGTCAAGAAAGGATGTACACTCGCTCAGATATTGTCTCGTCATTGCCTCACCAAAAAGGACAATGAGGGGACCCAAGTCGGTGGCCAAGTTGTTGGAAAAGTCGTCTAGGCCATTAGCGTGCACGCCGAGAGGAGCCATAGTGGTGAGCACGATGAGCCAGTACATCGTCATGGCTACAACTTCGGTATCGCGGGCAAAGATGAAGTTGATGATTTTGTGCTGTAAGGGTACCGTAATATGTAGCCACCTGTAGGGGGTTGCACGCCGGGGCTGTGACGTTTGCGATCCAAGCCCACTTCAAGATTTTGCAGACAAGAACGCAAGTTGGCCTTGTGAATTAGCGGGTGTGATATGAGCAAACAAGTAGGAGAGCAAGCAGTGATGAACTGGACAAAGGCATGAAAAGGAAGTACAGTAAAGTGGAAGATTGCTTCGGGGTTGATGCAACTGTAGTGGGGACAGGATTTGGGGCAAGACACTTTAAAGGGCACCAAGCCGGTTACAATTTATCCTAGTTGGCCGGTGTCTTCGACTTTCGTTACCATACACGCCGTCAGCCTGGGAAGCTGGGGGACACAGCTGTACAGGTGGTAGGCCACTAGCCGAGAAGGAGATATATTTAGAAGGTCTTTATTTAAGTCGGGTGCGGGGTTTTGACACTCCGGTATCACGGCATAGGCACCTTTTTGCCCTAAATCATGCCTTATAATTAGATTGATGATGACTGTCGAGTGTGACTCGTATTCCACAGCCTCATGCACTGGATTGCGCCACGGCGCGTCTCTCCGTATGTCAGCGGGGCCAGTCTTCAGGATCCCGTCCTTGAAAATGTACTAAACACGGGCTCTCCCGTACTCATATGCCGTATTTAGTTAGCCCAGTATCTAGAATAAATTACAGGCCTGTCCTGGCAGTCTTGCAGCCGTGGCATTGTACACAATCTACATCAGACTCTGGCGACTGGATGCTCCGCGTGACACGTATGTAATCCGATTTTTACGGAAGAATAGTACCAAAAATAACAAGAAAGGCTCGCTCACCCTACCATGCCTAACTAGTGGCAAGGTTGCTCAGGTCAGTAGCAGTGTGATCCCGAGCTGAGCTGCCCCTGTCTGAGCTTGTGGTCAGGTAAAGGAAGCATCAGGGGACCAAAGTATGGGACTCCACAAGATCGATCGGCCTGGAGAAGCTAGAACAGGAGCTAGTCGCCTTGCCAGACACTCCTGTTCACTCTTCCTACCTCTTCCTTCTTCTCTTCTCCTCTCTTCTCTCCCCTGCCCACCCTTTTTTCCTTACTATGCCAGTATTTTCCGGGGCGCACTTTCCAGCGCGCCTCACTGCATCCTCGTTCTTCACCTGATTGGGGCCAAGCTCCGGGTTGCGAAACACTGATGGCATTCAGCGCATGCAGGTCTCAGCCAGTCCAAGGCTGCCGCCAGTTTACGGGGCGACTGTCAGTAATCAGTAATTATTTGGGCGAGCTTGCTGTGTGGCGCGTTCAATGACCTAGTTCTGGCTACAAATTATAGCGGCTACTTTAAAAGAAAGCTAGGCAGGAGACTAATAATATTCAATCAAACAATCAAATGATTCGTCAATAATATACTATTTGCAAGCATGGCGGCTAAAAAGCATTTTGTTGAATAACATTAGACATCTACTAGATCTTAGATGGTATGAGATGCGAATTGACTGCCGTCTTGGCCTTGCCTTCCAACAAATATCCTTGAATATTCTCCATGGCCAACTTCTCAAATCCAATATGGGTATCCAGACTCGCCCCTGCATTGTGGCACGTCAGTGTCACATTCTCCATCTTGACCAGCCCGGGGTGAACATGTGGTTCATTGGCAAACACGTCTAACCCTGCAGCCTTTAGCTTCCCACTTGTCAATGCCTCAACCAAGGCGTCCTCATCCACAAGCGACCCTCTTGCAATGTTTACAAATCTTGCGCCATCTTTAAACTTGGTTAGCCGTTCTTTTGTTATTAAAACTTGTCCTGCAAATGGTGTGGCGGTGAGTACGCAGTCCGACGCGGCAAGAAGGGCATCCATGTCCTCATAAAATTTCGCTTCGACAGCCTTCTCTTGCGACGCAGACTTGCGGTAGATATCATAGTAGGCAATCTTCATACCAAAGGCCGTATGTGCCTTGACAGCGATCATGTATCCAATATTTCCCATGCCTATGATGCCGAGAGTCTGACCACGCGGGTTGAAAGCTGTTGCGGCAGCATTTTCGTGCGCATCCATCCAGCGTACAGGGTCAAGAGAGCGAGCGGCAAGTTGCGACCAGGCTAGGTTACGAAAGGTGGAAATGATATGGAATATAGCCATGTCCGCGACAGCTTCTGACGAGGCGCTGGCGCCATTGCAGTATAGGATACCTCAAGGCAGTTAGTTTGAAAACATCAATTCATAGGATCTCGGAGGGTAATACCACGTTTTGCAAGTAATTCAGTATCAGCCCAGTCGTAACCTGCACCGGCACTGGCAAAGATTTGTACAGAGTTCGGCAGTAATGGTATCAATTCGTCATCCCATTTACCCATCTCGCCACCTGTATTCCAGAATGGACGGTAGATGGCAGAGAAGTCGCCCCAACGTTTCTCTTTTAGGGCACTTATGAACTCTGGTCTCTGACGCTCTTGCACTGTTGGCCGGATGATGGTGAATTGGGTCGAGAATCTTTGGTACTCTTCAAGATTGTACTTGATTGGGTCACCAATGTGTAGGATGATTGGTTTAGAGACTCCATTGCTTGACAACGGCTGTACAGACTGCATGGTGCCCAATATGCACTGAGTACATGGTCCAAAAGATCAGCAGCGGAAGGTTGTGCACCGTGTTACTGAGAATCCTCAGCAAAGCCGGAGTGACTAAATTATCGATAGAAAAAGTTCCAGACTCGCCTGGACTATGACTGTACGTGTTTCAACTTTCGCTATAGGACATATCATATGATATAAATCTCGCCAGATTTCGGATAACAAACACCGAGACTGCTGAAAACCTGGGGCAGAATCCTCTCCGCTCGTGCCAGGCAGACTCCATACGTGGGGGATGAGGGGGTGGCTCATAGAGTATGAATAGGAACATACCACTCAGATTGCGAGAATGTGTGTCATTCAGCTTTTACAGCAGTGCTGCCTCGGCTATCAAGCCCGAAGCAGCCCGAGTCGGGTATATCCTGTACACTGATGGAGCAGAAGTTCGCCTAAAAGGCAATCGGCCAGATTGTCGGCTCCTAAATTCACCACGTTCAGTGTGCCGTGCTGCCGACGGAAGCGATGCCGAATGCACAAAAGTGGAAAACAGCCTCTTTCCCAAAGCAGTATACGGGATCCGATTGGCATTCACTTTATTACCGGAAGTGCGGGGTTGAATAACAATACCAAGCTAAGAGTCATAGCAAATAGCAAACAATAGTATTAGTAAGAGACTAGTTACGTAGCTTACTTGCTATATTCAGATTATTATGGACTCGAGTGTCCGCTTAAGTTGCCACTTTTGATCAGCTGCGACGCAAATCAGAAGCACTAGGTGAAGTCGGAAATGTGCGATTAATGGAGAAACGCCTCATGGCTTGCAGGCGTGGGGGTCATGGATTAGTGTTGATCAAATCACATACTGCTACCAATCGGCAGTTAGTATAGATGTGTGTCAGCGAGGGCGAGCCTTACCCTCCTATGTTTTGTGACGGCTCGGCTTCTGCGATTCCGCTCTGTCATATATCGAAATCAGCTCGTGGTAAGTTGCCCGAGCGATACCGAGGATGCTTGGCTGTAGTCCGTCTTATCCAACAGTGTATCCACTATCCGGTGCGGCTTGCGTGACTAGTAATAGTTGGGGAAGTTGGGGTAAGCGGAGGCGGGGGAGGGGCTCGAAAGTCCAAAAATGAAGTTTTAGACCCTCATTAATTGTGACGTCTGAATTATTTCTCCTCTTTTTGCGACATATGATCTTTGCTTCTATTTACTTTCCTCGTTTCGTATCTTCATATATACCGCCTGTACATGTTGAGGGTCGCGTTTCTCTCACCCGCCCTGGCACAGAACAGGCTTCACACTCTATCCACCTTATCACGACAATTCCCTTCCATCTTTGGAACTGCTTCCTTCGCAACAATGGCGACCGATACCTCCAAATACAAGCTCAATCACTCGATGATACGAGTCAAGGATCCCAAGAAGTCAGGTAAGTCATATGCGGTGCAGTTTGGCGACTGCTCCCAAAAGGCTTCCATAGATTGTCACTGACAAAGAATACAGTCAAGTTTTATGAGTTCCTGGGCATGAAGGTTATTGAGACGATCCGTAATCCCGAGAACAAATTTGACCTGTACTTTCTCGCCTACGATGCGCCAGGCGCTGCATCGGCTGGCGCCGTCCGCTCTGATCGCGAGGGCCTAATTGAGCTGACGCACAATTATGGCACCGAGGATGATCCCGACTACAAGGTGGTCAATGGAAACACTGAGCCACACCGCGGTTTTGGACATGTTGCCATCTCAGTGGACAACATCCAGGCTGCCTGCAAGCGCCTTGAGGATGAGGGATACCAGTTCAAGAAGAAACTGACTGATGGTTCTATGAGGGACATTGCGTTTGCGCTGGATCCCGATGGATACTGGTACGCTAATGGATGAGCTGAATTCATTTCCGCCACCACTGACAGACATGTGCAGGGTCGAGATTATCGTGCAGAAGCCTGTCGAGACCACCGAGAATGTCACTACGACTGATGTCTCTACTTACCGCATGGTAAGCATGCTTGCTCATTAAATTCCAATTAACGACACTGACTATTGAATGCCAGAACCACACCATGATACGATGCAAGGACTCCAAAAAGACGCTTGACTTCTACCAGAACGTCATGGGCATGACACTGATCAGCACGTATGAGAATAACGCCGCCAAGTTTACCAACTACTTCCTGGCTTATCCCGCCGCATACCCGATTCCACACGAGTCTACTCCCCACTACACTGCGTACAGGGAAGGCCTCCTCGAGCTTACGTGGAATCACGGTACCGAGGACGATGCTAGCTTCAGCTACCACAACGGCAATGCTGAACCTCAAGGCTTTGGACATATTTGTAAGACAACCAAGGACAACCACAGCTGTATTCTATTGCATTTCTAACTTTGTGAATGCAGGTATCTCGGTTGATGACCTCGACGCAGCTTGTGCGCGACTCGAAAAGACTGGCGTCAACTGGAAGAAGAGGCTCACAGATGGGCGCATGCGCGATATTGCCTTTGTTCTTGACCCTGATGGATACTGGATTGAAATTATCCAGAATGAGAAGCTAAAGGTTTCGTTGTAGATGAGACGATTTGCGCCCGCAAGCTGCTTGATAGATGAATCAAAACTAGATACATAGATAAAAAATGGTCAACTTTGTGTTTCCATATCTATGACTCTTCTCTTGAAAAGTTAATATGGAGAAGAGGTGTGATGTTACGTGGTAAATTGGCGTTCGGGATTGAGTGCTGGACACGTTACCTCGAAATGTCACTTGTCTAGAAGGCTACTAACTTGTGATACATGCATAGTGCTGTGAGATTTTAATCTGAGCCATGTCCCCCTCAACGTTTTAATTCAGCCCTAAGCACCCAATCAAGCAAGAATTGCTCTTTACCGCCTAATTGTCTAGAAAACTATACTCGATAAGCGCTGCCCCTTGGTCAGCCATAGCAATACTTTCGCTAAATTGGGTAAGATTTGTTTAAACATACCTAGTATTTTCTAGCTGTTCAAGTATGCAAGTGTCAGGCGGCGTGTGACTCTAAACGTAACTATGGGTCTCGTTTGGATGGATCCTTTGCCTTTGCAGGTAAACCACATTGTAACTTTAGCATCCTCCCACGGCCACCCTCGGGTGTACTACAAGCCACTTCTTACTCCATGACAAATCACTGGTCTGCGTGACAATAAGACCTGACCCATCAACACTTGGTGTGGTACCCGGCTTTTACTCCGCGGCACTAAGTGGCTCTGGAGGCGTTGTGTTTGCTCAATGTTTGCTGTGGCGTGAACTATTGGTAGCTAGCCGTCGATCCTACCCCAACTTGACCTTGTCAGGCCACGTCAAGTTGTCAACTGCCGGAAATACTTGTTTTCAGCAGCCTAGCCGGATGTACATATCATCGCGACTCCAAAAGTACATTCCCACGAATCAGGTAGTTACCACAATGTCCGAAGATATTGTTTGACCCCCGCAATCTCTCCACATTCCTACCAGAGGCAGTGCAATGAGTGGGGGATAGCTTTGCGGGGGCGGGTCGATAGCTGGAGTTAGCCTGATTCCAAAGTATGGAGAAAAGTTGGTATGGAGAAACCCGTCGGAATTAGGCGAGAGATTCATGAAACCACTAGAGCCTGGAACGAGTGTATTGTTCATGCCAAAGTCAGTTTCCCACAGACTCTTCTTCAGCCACCGTTGAGCCTCCATCCCTCGTTCGGGTTTTCAATACCGAATCGCCCGAGCTTCAACCACGTGTATAAAGACTGTCGGCTTGCGTTCTCCGGTAGCTAGCACTGGGTATACGCGCTACCATCCGTTCTGACTCTTTAGAGGCTATTACCTCAACGGGAAAACCGCTCTTGATAGCAACCTAAAAGCATCTATACCCTTAGTCACACACACTAGAACTTTGCACGTTCACATCCTTACTCAACTATCCTCTTCGTCACAATGAAGCCGGGAATCTATCAGTTTCTGCTCGGTTCCTTTGCGGCATTTGGATCGTTCCTCTTTGGTTACGATCTGGGTGTCATTGCTGAGGTTGTCGCCACCGACGACTTCAAGAACAAGTTCCTGACTGCCAACGCAGGATCACGAACTGGAACCGTTGTCTCTCTCTTCACTGGAGGATGCTTCTTTGGCGCGCTTGGTGCTGGCTACACTGACCGGCTCGGTCGGCGTGGCACCATTCTCATGGCATCCATCATCTTCATTATTGGCGGCATTATCCAGACAGCGGGTGTTGTTGTTGAAATGCTGTATATCGGACGTCTAATTGCCGGCTTTGGAATTGGTTTCCTCGTTGTAAGTGAACCTGTCTGAGGAAACAAAATCAACGTGGAGGAATCAGCTGACAGTGATAGATGATTATCCCCGTCTATCAATCTGAGATTGCTCATCGAGATATAAGAGGACGCATAACAACCCTGCAACAACTTTTCTCTGCTTTCGGCCAAGTAGCGGCAACATGGACTTCCTTTGGTGCATACTCAGCCTGGAATGGTGTCGATAGCCGTTCATGGCGCGTACCGCTAGCCATCCAAATCATCCCGGCTATACTCCTCGTTGCCTTTGTTTTTGTCCTTCCCGAATCGCCCCGATGGCTCTGCGATCATGACAGACACGAGGACGGACTCGCAACACTGGCTCGTCTACATGCCAAGGGTGATGAAAACGACGAGTATGTTCAGGAAGAGTACCTGCTCATCAAGGCCCAGATTGCCGAGGAACACGCACAGAAGAAGGTCACATACTTTGATCTCGTCCGCACGCCTGCCAACCTCCGTCGTACCGTCTTGGTTATGATGATTCAGTGCGGTTGCCAAATGACTGGTGTATCAGCCATCCAGTACTTCTCGCCCGAGATCTTTGCTCAGCTCGGAATTTCTACTGATTCTACCCTCCTCTTCGTATCCATCAACGCTCTGATCGGCATGTGCGGGACAGCGTTGTGTCTCTGGACCATCGACATCATCGGACGACGACCCCTCGAAATCTACGGCTCATACATCATGGCTGCGACGTTCCTCGTCAACGCCATCTTGATTAAGAAGTTCCCCGCCTCCGCCCCGAATGCTGGCGCTCACTGGGGCTTCATTGTCATGACATGGGTGTTCAACTTCTTCTTCTTCATATCTTCTGGGCCGCTGTCGTGGGCAATTCCTCCGGAGCTATGGGGGACTGCCTACCGCACAAAGGCCGTCTCGTTGGGTGCCATGACCTCGTTTGCATTCAACACCTTGATTGGTCAAGTTACCCCCATCGCCATCCCGGCTATTGGTTGGCGTTTCTACATCATCTTCATTGTGTGCAATGTCACCAACGGGCTGTTTTTCTGGGCCTTCCTCCCCGAGACCAAGGGGCTGAACTTGGAGGATATGGATGACTTGTTCACAAACTCGCCGCTCTTTGTCCCGAATTCCAAGTGGCAGCCTAAGCGCCGGGTTGACCTTGCCCGCGGTGCTGTATTTGACAAGATGGACGTGATGGAGGTGGAAAATGTTGACGAGCCTTAGATAAAAACTAGAAGTTAATGAGGTATCTTTGTTTAGCAGAACGTGGAAATAAGAAGCAAACAGATTTTTCACAGGATATATACCCTATGTTTGCCTAACTCCCTTTTCCCATATAACACTGACTGCATCTACATGGCCCATTTCGAAGCAAGCACTGGGATGTAATGGCAAGCATGGACTTTGCTTAAATCCGCCGCCGAATAAGCTCAATCTCAAGCCAACTACCACGTAGCTACAGTCAATATCTTGAGTTGGGTTTGCTGCATACGCTGAATCTGGTAGTTTATGCTGTCTGGGTTGTATTTTAAACTATAATAGAACATTTGGTAAACACAGAAAGCCAGAAATGCCGTTGTAAGGCAACACTGGCTCAAATGGCATGACAAGCAACTGTGCAGAACTTGAATAGGAATGGAATTTGCCCGCCACATTGTGTTTACACTATGATTGTAAAACGAAAATATACTACCATAGGGCTTCAATGCCAGTGATAGTGAACATTTACGGCAATCGGTATATAATATATGGCTGGCTGCATGGAATAAGAATCAGCCTATACTGACCAATAAATTTTTTTCTTTATCACATTTAGGCTCAAACAAGAATCCGGCAAGACGAACTAGTTATTGATTAGAAGTCCTTAATGAGGATCTCACCTCACTTACAAAATTGCTCGCTCAGTGAATGTGGAAGACAAATTGTATGAAGGTGAAGCCGCCCCGTGGCTTGACCTCAATAAGAGAATGTAACGAAGTTACAGTTACAAGCTATAGTTATCTAATTGATACCCGAATAGTATCAATGCCAATCTTTTGCTAGCTGGCGTAGCAGTTATAGACAGTTGTTACAGGGAACAGTTGAGTACCGGGTAAGCTAGCGACCACACAGTCGACATACACAATTTCAAAATTCGAGATTTTTAAGGGAAGGAGTGTAGCCAATCTGACATTTACATTAGGTATCGCATGATCCACTCAATTTGAAGATTCTCCAAGGTTCAGAAATAGTTCAAGACCTTGGAACTAATGCGTCAAAATTGACAAGCATAGAGTAGTTGGTACTACATACTCAGCACGGAAGGAAGTATAGATTTGGAATTGAATAAATAGAATGTATTAAATCGGAAGAATAGATAATCACGCCCTAATAGCAAAAGGTGGCCTGTCGAACCATTTATAAGTGCGGTGGTTCTGGTGAGCCTGCACAACCATGACTCGTTAGTCCGACACGATATTAATATGCCTGGAGCTTCTCTCGAGGCGACCAGATTTTCCACCACGGGCAGTACAATTAGCAGTCGATACACTCGGCCGAAAAAAAAAATCACATCAGGGACTAGCTGTAGCAGGTGAGAAGCTTTAAAACTTCTAATCTCTTTCCTATTTTCTTCAAGTATTTAAATTATTCAAGGAAGTTCTATTGATAACTGGTCTATGCGATGATACACCACGCCAATTAGATTATACACGTGACATACCAACATCCGTGGGAAATGTCGCGATCCGCTGGAGGCTGACCTAGGCATCGGCATCAACGACACTTTGATAAACCCAACCTGCCGGTCGCAAAGTAATGGAATATTTGTGGATTGGTGGTGCGCCAGTCGCCAACCGCAATCCTCATTACCGCGGCCGTGTGCGAACCGGCTGTCTCACCTGTCGCTCTCACAAAGTAAAATGTGACGAATACCGACCAGTGTGCAAACGATGCATCCGATTAAAGAGAGAATGTTGCTACAAAAGTCCAACTCGCCGACAAGAGGCGATGACTTTGATGGATAAAACTGGATTTCAGCTGCTGGAGCGCAGAAAAACGCGTCTTCCTTCACCGGGGTGGGAGACAACACAGCTGCACAGCATTCCAGACTTCAGCCAGATTGGCGAAAGACCGGCGACCAGTGAGAGTGTCATCTCGCAGATGATCTCGCAAGATATACACTTGTGTACTACCATTGACTGGCTTGCGGCAGATGAGGACCTTTCGTTCCCTTACTTTCTCCAGGAGGTCAACCTGCCTATGATCACGTCTTGTGATTCGGCTAATTGGGTGCGCATGAAGCGTCATGCAATTAAACTTTCCAGCCGGCATAAGCCTATCACAATGGCCATCTCCGCGTTGCAGCTGCTATTCAAGGCTCAACACAATTCTCTGCCGGCGATGACTGCTATATCTCGATATGAGATTGCAAAAAATATGCTCGAAGCTACCCTTGGCAACAACGCCATAGAATTTGAGACACTTTTGGTCAACATTTTCATTAATACTTTATTTTCCCTCGTGATTTTTGGTGGCGAAGACTGTATTCTTAGGCAGTCGACTGGCCCATATATGGCGCAGTTGAAATCATGTGTTTTAAACAGCGACCAGAAAACCATAATCACATCTCGCATTTCCTCCTGGCTCCAGATTATGCATGCGGCAGCAAGAAGAGGGGGAAACCGTGGAATCATGTCAGACGAAGCCATGATTCTGCTTTCAGATAAGACAGACACCTCAATCTTGCCTCTCCGGCCACAAGAAACGTTTGTTCCACTTGGCACGCAAGAATACGATGGTGAACTTGTTTTTCAATTTTACTGCCAACTACAGCGCCTATCTTTACGAATCGCCAACCTCAGTCACTACCATCGTTCCCGAAGTACAGGAACTGACCAAGAGGAAGTCAGTCAACTGATGTCCATCATCAAGGCTGAATTGCTGTCATTATGGACTTCAAGACCAGCATTGATGCAATGCGAGCTAGGCGAAATACGCGCTCAAATACTGTCCACCGCAAATGGTACCTTGGTCGAAGCTGTCACTGTTTCAATAGCGGCATATCATACCGAGCTCTTGGAAGTTGCCCGCACGCTGAATGAGCCCCAGCCCGCGATCCCGGAGGCGCAAAGGGCGATGCATCAAATACGATGTCTTGTTGAAGGGGAACGGAATTCCTTTCCTAAACAAACTCTAAATCCTGGCTTCTTGCGTCCTCTGTTCATGTACGCAATTGAGGCAACACGTCCTGAAGATACGCGGTGGGCGGTGGCCCGGATGCGGGAAATTCGAGACCCCATCTCTCATAGCGACTTTTTTGCCTCATACGCAGAAAAACTAACAGAGCAGCAGTCGATGAAGGGGAGGCGATGTACAACAAGGTGGTTCTGCTACCAGGAATACGGTGTAGCACCTCCAGTTCTATGATCGGTGTCCATATGGCTTGGAATCGTCAATTTCAATGTGGGCATCGATATAGCAATTAAATTGCGTTGTAGATTGATTGCTAAGATCTCATTACATCTATTCCTAATCCATCCGCTCGCGTGCTGTTCTCACAATCTTGGCCATCAAGGCGACATCATCACTGACAATCTGATCCAACAGCCCTTGACAGACCCAATCAACAACCGCAGCCTCGATATCAAACCCGTAAGACTTGAGCTTTTCAGCTTCAACCCCACTGGGCACGAACAAACACACAGAAAGCCCTTCCTTTCGCAGCTGGTGTGCTTCGCCGCTTGGAAAATGCTGGATTTCAATATTCACAGCATCGACGCCGGATTCACGAGCCTGAGCCGCCGGGTTAATGAAGCGCGAATACGATAGTGATACAGTCGGAATTTCTGGAAAGGTCAATTTGAGCTCTTTAAGCTGCACAAAGTTAAAAGATGAGAATTGCAGAAGTTTCGCGCAGCCGAGCTCATCAATAAGAGAGCGCAGTTTTCGGAATATCAACTCGTTTTGATTGTAAATCTTCAGCTCGAGCTGATAGAAAATGCCGAGGTCACGAGCTAACAGCACGGCGTCCCTGAGAAGAGGCACTTTCTCGCCAGCAAAGGTCTCGTTAAACCATGAGCCGGCATCTAGAGAAGCGATTTCAGCATAGGTCATGCTGCGCACCAGACCGTGGCCGTTGGTAGTTCGATCCACGGTGGCATCGTGCATCAAAATGAGCTCCTCGTCTTTGGTGATGGCTAAATCCGTTTCACAGGTAACACCCGCGCCGCCAATCGCATGCGCTCGGCGGAAAGCTGCCAGGGTGTTTTCCGGGGCGCCAATGCTGTGACCGCGATGGCCAGCGATCCGAATCTTGTCGGGTGTCATTCTCAGCGGGTTCATGGTGTCGGCTTGGTTTAAGGGCAACCTTGAAAATTAAAAGAGAGTATTCTTTGTATTTTATTTCAGAAGATGAAAAGAAATAGAAAATGCGGCAATGGTCGTCACCCAGATATAAACACCATGGTGCTACCGATGTCGCTAGCGAGGTATAGTGATATCTCCAGCCGGCCGTAGTAATATCTCTAGCCGCTCTTATCTAAAGGCATTATCTCAGACCGGCCTTTGCCTCGGATCGCCTACCCCGCGAATCGAAAAGCGTACTCAGCAAATATCTCAACAGCCACGAACACTGGCGAGATCAGTGAAAGGGTGGTCACCCCGGCCAGCATCGGAAACCTAATGCATAAACGTGTGAAGCCTATTGGATGAATTGGGTCAAAAGTATCCACGTCCTTATCACTTACCGATTCCTATCGCTTGCCGACCGTCAAAGTGGATTTTGTGCGCTGACTCGGTGGTAGCTTTGAACGCCACGTTAAAGCACTAGTCATTTCAAGCACTCTCCGGCCTCTTCATCGCACAACCTTCTATGGTCAATGTTGGACCCGGGCGGCCAATCATTGCTAAATGCAATGACACGCACCTTAAGGATGTATCGCCTTCATTGTAGGATTCATCGCTAGCGACAAGTATAAGAGCTTCCAACCTGGCCTCTCTGGCGTCTTTCGAAAACAGCTTTGCCTCCGAGACCAAGCAGATCATCATTCTCTCTCAAATATTGACCTTTCACCCATCATGGAAGCATCTACAAAGTCTGATGCGCCACCGGTTCACCTTGAAAGCCTCATACCAGCGATCAACGAGGCGACTGACAAGGACCATGAGCTCACCATCGTGCGAAGCTTCAAGGTCTACGGCAAAGCCATCGCATGGAGTACCGCCCTGTCCGCAGCCCTGATTATGGATGGCTATGACTTTAAGCTTTTTGGTTTATTGCTCGCCCAGGCCGCGTTCAATGAAAAGTATGGAAAGCTTCAGTCAAATGGCAAATACCAAATCTCAGCAGCGTGGCAATCGGGACTTACTAATGGATCAAACATTGGACAAATGATTGGATTATTCTTGGCTGGATATCTAAGCGACAGGTTTGGCTTTCGCAAGAGCATGATGTTGACTTTGGCAGTTATCCCCGCCATCATCTTTATATTTTTCTTCGCCCCGAATCTATGGGTTCTTGAGATTGGCGAAATCTTACTTGGTGGGCCTTCTTGCATCCACTACGTTCTTGGAGAACATCTGCCAACTAATTATAGGCATACCATTGGGCATCCTCGAGACAATCACCTGTGTTTACGCTGTTGAGGTAGCACCAACCTGCCTCAGGGCTTACTTGACCAGCTATGTCAGCCAAAATTGGGTGCGGACTGGCTAGCTTTCTCACATGGGCTCACCACTTACTCAAACTCATAGGTCATTGGACAAATCATCGCATCGTGTGTAACTCGTGGCACCGTCAACATGCAGGCTCCCTGGGCATACCGAATCCCATTTGCCGTACAGTGAGTCCGTGAATTCAACATACGATTCCACCATGCTAAGCTCCTTAGATGGCTCTGGCCTATACCGGTATTCATTATCGTCTGTTTTGCCCCAGAATCCCCTTGGTGGCTCGTCCGGCAATCTCGAATTGAAGAAGCCAAAATATCACTGCAACACTTGACGGTTGAGCAAAGCGAGGACGACATTGACAAGATTGTGAATCTCATGGTTCTGACAACAGACCACGAGCGTGAAGTGAGCTCCAGCACATCCTTTGCAGCTTGCTTCCGCGGCACAGATCTTCGCCGCACCGTCATTGTTATGGGCTGCTATTGTATGCAGATTATTGCTGGCACCACGCTCCGTGCATACTCGACATATTTTTTTGTGCAAGCTGGCTTGTCGACCACCAATGCATTCAACATGTCAATTGTCACCTACGTTCTCAGCTTTTGTGGAACATGTGTTACGGTATTTTCAATCTCTTGCACTGTGCTCTTGCGCAAACACACTAGTTTAACATGTCTAACTTGCGTCTCTAGTGGTGCTTGATGCCGTATATAGGAAGGCGAACCCTTTTTATTACAGGCCTCATCATCGTCGGCATCTTGGACTTTATCATCGGTGGTCTCGGCGTTCCCCATCCAACGAGTAGCTTGTCATGGGCCATTGCATCGCTCCTCGTAGTGTCTGCCTTTGTTTCGTACGTCTGCAGTATTCCCGTCATCTTTGCACTTGTTGCCGAGATCCCATCTTCCCTTCTTCGCAGCAAGTCCGTTGCTACGGCTCGCTTCTCGTACACCGTGCTCAACATAGCGGCGAATGTCATCACGCCATATCAACTGAATCCGTCGGCTTGGAACTGGGGTGCGAAATCGGGTTTCTTTTGGGGCGGGTCTTGTATTCTGGGCGTGACATTTGCATACTTTGTAGTGCCGGAGCCAAAGGACAGGACGGTTGCGGAGCTTGACCTCTTGTTCGAGAAGAGAGTATCGGCCCGGAAATTTGCGCAGACTCGTATCGAGGTTGCTGAAGTTGCCGCAAAATCAGTCTAGAATACTGTAAGAGACGACACCATTGCCGAGCTTTGCCGTGATACTACTTCAGGTGGTAGCCATCTCGTGGTACGCACACCTACAGATCAATTAACTGTTTTAAATATAAAAACACTACATCTACGCTTTTATCCTTTTCTCTTGAAAAAAAATCAAGATTTATATTTTCCACGGTTGAATTGTGAGGCCTTGAAACCAGGCTCAGCCTGTCTACCGAAACAACTATGCGTGGAAAACGAGAGGGTTAACCTGTTTCAAGGAAAAATGGCCGCCAGGTGTGAGAATATACAGAGATAAAGCCGTTGAAAACATTTCGTGGCCCAGTCCTTCCTTGTTTCCATGTCTATTCTCTTGTTCCCAGTGCCCTCTTGCTTCCAAGGTGTCGCGATTCATGTCACATCACGTGCTAGAAGACGGCGAATAAAAGACGAGACGGTGGCGTAATGTGTACTGGAGAGGAAAAAGTCCTCTCCAATGATAGATAGAGTTATTACAAGTACAGTGGGTGGCAGTATGGATATGCGCCCTGTCATGATACTCCCCACATGCCTCCACACTAGACTGTAATCTTAAGTTTCCACTCAGCCGCAAGCCGTCTTCATAAAAAGGACTCATTACTGAATGAAGTAGTGGCCGGCCGCTTAATCCATGTAACCCTTTATTGTTCCGAGATACACTCGGCAATGAGGTTCTACACAAGTCGGGTACATGGTCCGGCACTTTGAATTGCTATTGCCGAGGATGGTGTGTGACTACCAGCCACAGAAAACTGCCAAAGAATCAACAAGGAGGTCTAATAATAAAACATAAATAAATAGCTAGAAAAAGACGTTATAAAAAAAGGACTCTACTTATGAATAGAGATAGATATTCCTAGCTAGATTATTTCTTTCATCGAAGAGTAAGGAATAGAATGTTCCATTCATTTGCCCTCACAGTTCTTCTTTCTACTGTGTAGTGAGCTTTGCAATCACCAATTGTAAGCTCGACCCGCAATTACTAGCAACAATTTCCGTTTCCAGGCACGCGATCTATTTTGCGCTTACAGTAAGCCTCACATTACGTATGTCAATGGACGCGGTCCAGTATAGCCCTGGACCATAGCACTCCATCGTGGCAGCTTTATCATGCAAAGATGGGAGTTGCTCCATTGTGGGGGCTTCCATCGATCTGCGTTGATCCAAGAGCCTGGGATGGGTTGGATCCTGGGCGGTAGGCAAGCCGTCACCCTTTTAATGCTCGAGAATTCCCTACCAAGACTTTGAGGACTCAAACTTTACTCTGCTCATATCTTGTCTACTTCTCTCTCTTTTATACACGCACACACACACACATACCAAACTCCCACCTCTCAAGCTCAGCGATACGCAGTTCCGAGGTCAGCATGAATTCCTACACGGAATTCGCCAGTAGCAACCTGCCAGTGCCCGCTCCAGAGTCTCTCGTTGACATATATGGTGACATGCAATCGTACTTTGAGAATCTCCATGGCGCCACAGGTTCTTTTGAAGAGCACGCCTGGAAGTTTAACCTCATGGAACTGCCCGCAGGTGCCCAGTCCTCCAGACGCGCAGCCGCGGCGCCCACGATCCTTGGTACTTTTGATACGACGGCGTCATGCCACAGCATGGCACAACACACGGTCTGGCCCGAGCTTCACTTTCTGGGGTCGTGCGAGCGCTCGCTGTTCCTGTCTACGTGCGTCGGAGCCAATGACTGGTTCCCGGACACCCCACTGGGTGGCTCAGAATGGCTGCCGCCGCTGCCTAGCCTGAGCACCGCCGCCATCCCGTCGCCGCAGTTCAGCACCCAGTCTTCGGATCCCTACTCACTCGAGGCCGAAAGCCATGGCTCGGCCGCCGACTCACTCACCTCGGAGCTGGGCTGGTCGAGCAGCGCGTCCGATGACGACGCTGCTTCCGCCACCAACGCCAACGGCGCCATCACGCCCCAGCGGTGCCCGCACCCGGCGTGCACGTCGAGGGTGCTCTTCACGCGGCAGTGCGACATCAACAAGCACTTCCATCTGCACCTGCGAACATATACATGCCGCACACCCGCGGGCAAAGGCTGTTTGGTTGCCTTTGCGACCGCAAAGGACCGCAGGAGGCACGAGAGTAGCCACGCACCATCCATTGTCTGTAACATTTGCGGTCGCATCTTTAGCCGGCAAGACAATCTGCTCAGCCACCGTCGGAAGCTGCATCCCTACTAGCCGCTTTCTTGGATGACTGAAACTGAATAATTTTTATGTAATTGTACAATTTTCTGTTCTTGCAGGATATGCTGTAGATATTGTGGCGATATCGGCTTGGCTCCTTTGTACGGTCAACTTGATGCTAGTTCTCATCACTTTTAACAACTCTCCTAAGGTCTAATATATATTTTTTGTGTATATCAATTCAGCTGTTTGCGTATAGCTCCCTCGCTGCAACTCTATACGGAATGGTAAAATATTTCATGATCGCGTGCGATGTGCTAGCAATAGGTAGTATGGTGTTTGCTTCTGTTTCCAATCTTGTCTATGAAAGAAGAATTACACTTGGTACAAGTTAATCTGCATGTAGGCGCAGTCTCATCTGCTAATTTGTAATGCGAACATTGTGTGTGTTTCTCATTGCTTTTTCCCCTTCAACGCGTACGTACAGTAGATGGCGTTAGAAAAAGAAAAAGAAAAAAAAAGGCGAAAAATCGCCTCACAAGAACTGAAGGGCCATAAACACACTTACATTCACGCCAGACACGTATTACCTACTCCTTCGCACCCTTGTCGTGACACCCTGATCTGCATACGACTGAGAGTGGTACTAATATTGATCTGATGGGGCAAATGCGAGAGGACGGCCAAGTCAGTATGGATAAGCACTAGTTTTACGCTAAGCATTGCTTTCATTCTGTCACGAGCCAATTTTAGAACCTATGGCAGCGGAACATTTGCGGCCAAGCAGCTGCAAGCCCGATATTGGCATTAAACGCCAGTCAATGCAAGGAACTGCCGAACTGCCGAACCGTGGTCCCGGAACACGGTTTCCACGATTCAGCTAGCCCTGCAGTTCTGCGGGCTGGATCAGCCTCACGAACGACTCGTGCGTAACTGGCGTCATTGACACTACCCAATCGTATGGGCGGAACCTCTAACCTTCTCGGTCGGCGTTCTAATGATGGAAAGCTGAACCAATACACCTGCTTACATATTGATACATGGGCTTACATTCTGACCACCAATCGGTAGTTGCCCGTCAACGTGTGTGTGGCCAAGTGGAGTGCGATTCCCCACGACCAGCGCAAGTTGGCGCCAGTGGCGTGAGCGGCGCGATGTGGCGATGTGAAAACACCGCGATATCCGATTCATCCAATTCATCCGAGGGGTCTGCTACAATGTGCACCGTCCTAGATACGCCGTTTAGAGACTACATCTGATGAAAGCTTCTGTTGGGACGATCACAATCAGTTTACAAGGCACAAGCACTGAGACTGGCGTCTCTCAGTAGGTATGTTGTTAGTAACTTGATGATATTCTATCTAGCTACTGGTAGAGGAGGAATTCCAGGGCGGAAGCAGCAGGAGGGGCCTGCTCAAGGCGCGCGCCCTACGCAAACCAAACCCACGCATCCAAGACATGACATGCTAGCTGCACGCAAGGCTAAATTGATAGGTTAATTGATAGGTTAATTGCAGTCTTACACTCAAAGATCTTCAGCAGTACACGCATAGTATTTTGTTCACCCCGCATAAGCACTAGTGATAAAGCTAACAACAGCGCTGAAATTATAGGAATGATGACACCGCCAATCTGTAACGAGCCAGGCCAGACGGAATAAGCCGACCTCTGTCCATTTTTTTAAGCATAAACAACAAAACGCGCTAGTAGTAAAGTACGGCCAGGTACTCCGTAACCGGCACTGAAATAACATCATTTTGGCTGCGCGGAATGCGCGCGGTGCGGTTTTCGACACAACAAGGCGTAGTGGCTAGTGACCCTCTACCGCCCCTATCGGGCCAGTCCATTACAGGCAAAAGGCTGACAAAGTAGGTTCGAGATACTTCTATTGTCCGACAAATAGGATATAAGCCAACCGCGCTTGTGGCTGGTCATATTATGGCGTGACACCAGTTGAACCTTATTAACAACAGCAAGACCACGCTATTTCTGGGCCACAGGCTGCCGGCCGGCAAAATCCGAACAATCAGGCGCGGGCAGGCTTTATCAAGCAGCGGTCTGTTCTCTGCTGCACTTCTGCTGCGCCAGTTTCGCAGCATTCAGCCAGGCCCAGCGCGTCTTGAGACTTGCAGGAGAAAACTACGGCACGTTACGCAGTAGCGTGATGACGGGTGGGAGCGCTTTGTACTGGTCTCACAGGAAGAGTTGCTTGACCTGACTCCGTGGTCGCAACAGTCCAGATAATCTCGACTGGCCACCACTCCCAACCTGCCAGCCTAACAACAGTCATATCAAGATAATCATTAATTGACCCAACACATGACGTGATAGTGAAGCATTGATCTATTTTCAATTTTTGTTCAAGATTTTTAAATCTATTTCTTTTGGTATGTATTTGTATTTGTATGTATGTATTTGTATTCTTTAACGTCTATTATTTCTTTTGGTATGTTTGTCGTGGCACAGAGTATAGGGTATGGCCTCTACTAGTGAAGTTGGTACGAGCACAAGCAGTTAGAAGCCACAGTACTCAGAGGGTGTGTCTCTAAATAGGTATGTTTATTATGAGTTAATAATATTTTAATAATATTAGGAATGTAGCTATAGCTAGGGAAGGAACTCCTCCTCTATAGATAGAATTTAAGAAAAGCAGATAGTAAATGGTAAATCTCTTGTCTCTCCTCGGCTGCTGGAATGACTCTGTATCCATAGCACGCTACTGTCGGTCACGGCGTTAACCGTTGCAAAGACCGAGCGGCCTAGGATTTGCTGTGCGCCAGGCCCATCCAATGAAACTTCATCAATCAACACAGGTACACGATAACTCCGCCTCAATGTGACTTTCTATTAGATTCCTCTGCAGAGACTCTCAGGTAGCCTCCTCAGCTATAACGCTATGATAAAGTTTGCTGAAGTGACTCTGCTCAGACGCCACCAGCGTCTTTGGATCACCCACCTCGACAAGCTCGCCCCGGTCCAGTACAAGCACCCTGTTACACATATTCATCACCATGCCCAGATTATGGGCAATCATGACGACTGTGTAGGCAGAAAATTCAGTCTCTACTATATCCTGAATCAAAGAGTCCGTTTCTTCGTCCAGTCGCGTGTTGAGCTCATCAATGAGCAAAAGGCCTCCTGCGCCACTGGCATTCTTCTTCTCCCCGACTCTACACCGAAGCAGGGCCCGAGCGAGGGTGAAGAGCTGCTTTTGGCCAGAGCTAAGCTGCTGGGCGTTCATGACGGCATCAATCCCACCCGACTCGCGTACAAACTCGTCAAGTCGCGTGGTGGCCAGCACCGATATACAGTCGTCAACCGCCGCCTCACCGAGGTAGTCAAGGTTGTCTTTGATAGTCGCGCTCCCCGGGAGGAAGATGGGCTCCTGCGGAATGGAAATGATTCGCTGCCTGACCACTGTGCGATTTACTCGGTTGAGGTCTATGCCGCCTATTTGAATGACTGAAGATTGTGACGGCAAAGGATCGAGAATGCGCAGAAGCAGCATCATGAGAGAAGATTTCCCGCTACCATTGTTAATATTGTGCAAGAAAAAAATGGCTTGGCTTGCGTCGTAAAAAAACAACTCACCTGCCTGTCCGGCCACAAACACCAATCTTTTCGCCCGGCTGAATCGTGATGGAGAGGTCCTTCAAGGCGAGAGCCTCCGTGCCCCTCTCAGTACCTTTTTTGACGCTGGTGCAACTCATGTTAGCATAGAGCCCCCCCTCCAAAGAGACAAATGAAGCTTGTCAAAGAGTTTTTGCCAACATATCATACCAGTAAGAAGCCGACACGGCGGCCAAATATATGTCTCCGTTGGCGGGCCAGTGCTCAGGAACGGGCGCATCAGCGTCGTTTTCGTTCTCTGGCTTGGTGTTTCGGCTAAATGCTCGAAGGCGGTTGACGGCTCCAATAGATGTTTCCACCAGGGTATAGGACTGCATCAACTCCGATATGGCGGATGATAGAGTGAGTAGCGTCACAAAGCTTGAGCCCGTAAATCCAGAGTCTGTCCTGAGATGCACTGCGAGGGTCGTAATGATGACGGCTACCACTCCCACTAGAACCAAGAGAATAGTGGAGAGCCACAGCTGAATCATGGCCAAAAAATACGCCGGCCGCTGTGAGTCGTTGAGAATTTTGTTGTACTTGGAGATGTTTTGTACTTCCATTTTATGAGCGCGGATGGTAGCTAGCCCGTTGATTGTGTTGAGAAAGTGTGAGCTGTGAGGGACGATTGTTAGACCTTGTTCTCAAAGCAGTTAATTCAATACAATGAACTCACTATAATGGGGCCTTGGCTTCTAGATCCAACAGCCGCAGCTGTCGTGAAGTTCGGAGATAGAACATTTGAATGAGATAAAGAATGGCCGCGAGAACTGGATAGCTGATAATAATGAATGGCGAAGCGACGGCGATGACAAAAAAGTTGCCAAGAAGATCAAACAAGACAAGCAAAGCATTCAGCATCGAAACTGGCAGCTCTCCGTCAACAATAGTTATATCTTGAGAGAACAATGTCGTCACTGTGCCCGCGTCAGTATTGGTAAAGAAGCTCAACGGAGCTTGCATGACGGTTCTGATGGCACGAGAGTGAAGATTGGTTCCGGTCGAGGTCACGACTCCGATTAGTAGGGCAGCTGAGGCGCCACCGATACCAAGAAGCTCTGAGCTGCGTAGCGCTCCAAAGATGCCCAAGTAGAATGAATTTTGTTGGTCAAAGGAATCTTGAGCCCAGTAAGAAAGCCAGACATTGGAGAAATTGGTGCAAAACCCAGTAAAAATGCTACAAGCTATGACAAGCGCACTTAAGAGCACGGTGGTGTTGTGCAAGTAAAACATGTAGATTGTGAAATCCCCCGTCGTTCTTGCCTCATCTTCAGCGGTATTGCAATCACTTTGACTTCCACCAGTATCGGCACTGCCCATCACGGTTTTGTCGGTAGGAGTACCAATGCTCCCCTCTTGACGTGAACCTGTTTTAATGGTTATATTCGCTTCGATGGGAGACACTGTCTTGCCACCATCCAACGGGAGCTCTCCATCTTCATGAGACACGAGTATGCCAGACTTGTCAAGGCGCACAATATTATCTGCGAAGGCAAGGTGCCGTGCTGAGCTAGTAAAATATACGGCAGTGGCTCCTCTTTGGCGAACAAGTCCGGCAGGACCAAAGATATTGTGGAAGATGCTTGCCTCCGTGTTCATGTCGAGACCACTGAGTGCGTCATCGAAAAGCGTAGTGTCAGTTTCGAGATATAGAGCTCGGGCGAGCGCGACGCGCTGCTTCTGACCGCCACTTAGTTCTGCGATGTTTGTGTCTTGGCTCATAGAGAGCTGAGATATGTCTGGGGTTAGAATAGCCGCTGCAATGACAGAATCGTACCGGTTTTGGGAAAACGGACTAAAGCCGACGATATTTTCTTTGATTGTCCCGCTTGGCAAGGATGCCGTCTGTGCACAGTAGCCGATAGCAGACCCCGATAGGTTAACGTTGACCTCACCAGTTGCAAAGGGTACTTCGCCCAGCAGGCCATGGCATAATGTCGACTTCCCAGATGCAACAGACCCAAAAACTATGCTAAACTTGCCTTTAGGTAAGATGAGATTGAGGTTCTGAAGGATCATTTTACCTTCGTCCCAGCCGAATGAAGCATTTTTCAAGCTAAATGCACTCTCGGAAATTAGACTGGGCAGGCTACCGTCCAACTTCTCGCTGTGAAAGCTAACGGTAGCGGAACATTGGCCCTGAAAACCGTTATCTTTGTCGCTACAGTTAATACTGCTTTTGCCTTCGATACCATGCTGCAGGGTGCGAAATTCCTTTCGAGGCTGGTGCGATAGATATAGGTCAATGCGCTGGAAGCTCGCGAGCGCAGCAAAAAAAACTGGCAAGGCTTGAAATAGACTGAGAAGAGGACTGGAAAACAGCATGATAAAGGAAACAGACACAAATAGTGTCGAGGTGTTGAAGTCCCTAGAAGTAGCCGCGAATGCAATAGCCGGGGACAGAGACATGGACATGTATGAGAGGACAATAGACACCAGAACAAGCTTACGGAATTGGTTACCGGCATGAATCTCGTTAGCGCGAAGCTTTTGGATCAGGTCGCCAACGCGTTCCACAGCGCCCAAGATACGAAGTTTGTTCATGTCGGAGATGGCGCTGGCGGTTACTGCGACCCTCTCCTCAATCTTCTCCATCCAGATAGTCTGGCGATGTCCAATGAAGCTCATGGTCCAGCCGAGGACAGCAGTGCAGAAAATAATGAGACCAAAGGGGACGAGGAACGCAAGACCAAGCTTGGTGTAGAGAAGCCAGCTTCCCAAGGCCACTTCGGCCAGCCCGCCCCATAGCTGGTGCATCTGCAACAGACCAGTTTCGATATGCGCCACGTCCGTGCTCATGAGAGTCAGAGAGGCAGCTTCGGATGCTTTGGAAACATCCATCCCAGTGCTTGCCTGGTAGATCGCAGCGCAGAGACTGGACCGGGCGACCGCAGGTATCCTATTATTCCAGTAGCCGTAATATGCCGTGCTCATGACCATGCCGCCGTAAGTGAGAGCGCAGGCTCCGATGAGCCCGTATCCGCTGTTTCGCGTTTGTTGCGTTGCAGGTTGCTCCAAGTTGTGCAGCAGAGCCTGGAGCAGGAAAGCCTGGGCATATCGGAGGCCAACTAACGCCGCTCGAGGACCGATGGGAAGCGCAAAAATCGAGGGGAACGCCGAGATCAGGGCCCAAAGCAGGGCGTTCTTGCGCTTGGCCTGGCGTTGGTGCTGAAGTTTCTCCAAGAGACGAGGGGTAGTAGTCTGCGCGCTGAGCGAGTGGTCGAGGGCGAAGATGTCGCTCAAGGCCAGCGTCTTTCGGTAGCCGCGCAAGAAGAGAGGCCAAAGCCACGAGCACGTGGCAATGCTGAAAGCACTGCTCGACTCTTCAGGGCTGTGGTCCTTGCCATCTGGGGAAGTCCATCGACCTTTTCCCCAAGCCTCTACGCAGCAGAGAAGCAGCTTGACTGCAACCGACGTGGTAAAGACGCGGGCAAAGACGGCCCCGCCAACCGCGCTCGTCGCAGAGAGCCAAAAGGTACGCGCATGCGCGATGTCGAGCAGCAGCGTAAGAGCCAGATAGAAGTTAAGCAAGAATGACGGTCGTCTACTTCGTTCGTGCT
This sequence comes from Zarea fungicola, assembly GCA_900169235.1. Lineage (NCBI taxonomy): Eukaryota > Fungi > Ascomycota > Sordariomycetes > Hypocreales > Cordycipitaceae > Zarea > Zarea fungicola. Next base: position 195,800 of record FWCC01000164.1, on the reverse strand, counting down.
CCCAGCGCGAGGTGACCAGCAGGAAAGGCTGAGTGGCGAGACTGAGCACTAAACCAGCGGTTGACAACCTGCTGAGAGCCAAGGTATCGGTGGCGCAGTGCAAGGCCAGAAGAGCTATCTGAAGGGCAGCATAGACGACGATGATGGTCTATATAGATTGGTTCACCATGATTAATGCTAAATTTCAACAGGCCACAACGCAACGACGAGGGAACAGCTATCCGCGAAAGGAACGTCAACAGGGCAGGCACTTACAGTCTTGAGCCACTTCAGACGTGGAGCGTCCACAAGTCGCGGCCCCCCTCTGAGTTGAGAGATGCGCACTATAGCCAGCGGTATAATGAGTGCTGCCGGAACAATCCAGAAGAAAATCCTCTCGAATTTCTGGGTGAAGTCAAAGTCACCACGGCAGCGCTGGACCACGGGACCGAAGCTGTCGTCGTTGCGGCAGCTCATGGAAGCTATGACTGGCGGCAGTAGCCTGACCAAGATTGCCAGAGAGAATGGACAATAAAGGTAACGACAGCGTCTAATTAATGAAACTAAATCGGGTAGTTTTGCCTGTGGGCGAGGAGAGCCTCTCAGCACTCTGCGGTGTCTATCGCTAGGCTTTTATTTGTTAATAATCACAACTTCTCGTCGCAGCACATCTGGGCATTTCGAATCTGGGCAGCAGAGGACCATAGCCAGGGGTTAGATAGCGACGCGCCGGGAAAGGAACTTTGGGTCAATATATGCTCGAACGTATAATAAAGTGGACGCTTTCAAGCTAGTATGGGTGGCCTTGCATGACGGCGCCAGCAGCTGTCCATTCGGCGCGCAGCAATGGGCTTATTTGGTACTTTCCAGACCAATATCCGCATGGATTTCCAATAGGCTTAAAATCAGTAGCCCTTTGTTGTAGAAATTGTGATTTGCCAAGATCCAACCACTATGAGTGAGCCAACAGCAAAAGTGACCCTACCCTTTGAAGCTATATCACTATTGATGCCGCATCCGGCCCTCCCACCGAGTTGGTGCAAGCATGTATGTCCAAAAAGATAAAGCTCAATTCTTATCAGCTAACACACGTTGCAATTTCTTTGCGTGAGCAGCTAGGAGTCACCATGTTCATGGTTTTGTCTGCCGGGGCAGTCCTGGCGTGGGCTCTATCCTACTTCCTTGTTCTTACTTTCTGGTCACCGTTATCCATTGTGCCTTCCGCCCATTGGTCTGCAAGATACAGCTCGCTATGGATTATCTGGACTCGTTATAACGGAAGAGAACTTTCATCTCTCATGAGCGCACACAAGGAGCACGGCGCCATCTTGCTAGTAGGGCCTAGAGACCTCAGCGTGCATTCCTTCCATGATGGTGTTCGCAAAGTTTACGACACCGGATTCCCCAAGCCCGGGGCATTTTACGCACCATTTCAGTATTTTGGGTATTTTCCAACTCATTTCTGTTGTCTTTTCTGGTCGCCTTTTCCTTGCTTCTTCCCTCTTTCGTTCTCAGTCCACTCTGCCAACACCTACAACATTAAACTGACCGCGCATCAACAAATAGTCAACGTAACGCATTCACAAGCCTGGATAGACATGACCATGGTATGAGACGCCGAAGGACAGCATCCTTATACTCCAAGACGGCTCTTCAACAGTCCGAGCATCTTCAACAAATAACTCAGAGACTCCTGACGACGAAGCTTATCCCACGTCTGGACGGAGCGGCCAATAAAAATGGAATAATAGATGGCCTAGACCTCAGCTACTGTATCTGTGCAGACTATCTAAGTGCATTCTTATTTGGCTACTGCAATGGTTCAAACTATCTCAAGGAGCCAAAAGCCGCTGTGGATGTCTGGCGCCAGCACTACGAGAACTCCATGTGTGACCAATTGTTCTTCCTACAGGAGACGCCGTGGCTGTACACCATGCTCAAGACATTCAATATTGATTTGATTCCAGCCAGTTACAAAAATTCAAAGCGCTTTCTTGAAGACTGGGTAGAGAAGCTGTCCGCCAAAGCCGATAAAACCCTGGCCGCCACTAACACGAGTATTGCGGCAGAGGACGAGCCTGTGGTCTATGCTAAAACAAAGCAGATGGTGGAAAAAGACTCGCCCCATCTGAGTAGCCGCGACAAGAGGCTGGAGGTTGCCAGCGAGATGTTTGACCATATCTGTAAGTTTTACCTGCGAGCTTCCCATTGCGCCAACAGCAGCACCACTCATGCCACAAAAAATATGTCGACAGCCGCATCTCGAGAAGTTCTAGGTAAGATACACCAAATATGTAACACCGTAAGGCGACTATGCAATGGTTCTGAATACTGATTTTGTCGTGTTTTGTAGGCCTCGTTCTCGCGTATACCTTTTGGTTCATGGCCCAGCACCCGCATGCTCAGGAGACTCTGTATCATGAAATTTCTGGGGCTAACTTGGATCTCCCGGACATTAACAGCGAGGCAGCAGTGCAAGAGTATCGTCAGAGTAACGGCGAGCGGCACCATGCTCGACTGGCAACTCAGCTCGACGCCTTGCCATATCTAAGAGCAGTCATCAACGAGTCGCTGAGGATGCGACCTACCAGCACGCCGCTACCCAGAGTAACACCAAAGGGAAAACCTGTATCCGTAGCCGGCATCAATGACATCCCACCTGGCACCAGAATCAACACTTTCCAGTGGTTCATTCACCGCGATGAAACAAAGTGGGATCGCCCGAATGAATGGGAGCCCGAGCGGTGGTTGAAGAAGGACGCAAAAGCTGATTTCTCCTCCACAAAAGCAAAAGATGACCACGGCATCCTTTGGCCCTTTGCAAGCGGACCGCGAGTCTGTGTGGGTAACAACTTGACATATTACAGTAAGTCAATAAATCCACACATTTCTGAGCACCTTATGTCCCCCCCTCCCCTCTTGCCCCTCTGACCTGGTAAATCTTTCCCACACTTTGCGAGTCTACGAGTCTTAAAAAGGGGAAAGGAGCGGTGAACACCTTGCATCTTGTGCTGAGTACTGACTGTTTTAGTGATGCAACACATCTTGGCCGCTATTATTTTACGATATCGCTTCACTGCTTTACCTCGTAATGTGGCCGAGAAGTGTTGGCCGGGAAGTCCAGATGACGTTCTTCCGATAAAGGTCCGAACAAGATCATAGATCTAGAGTTATCACAAAGGAGAATAGTGCCTTACAAAACGCTGAGCATATTAAAAACTAAGGATTCGTCAAAGTAATAGGTCTAAGCTTGATGTATACACGGCTCTTATGGCAGAAGACACGAGGCATTTCGTGGAAATAAGGTAGTCTCACGAATATCGCCCAGGCCGAGAAGCGACTGAACAAACCGATTAAGTCCCACTAAAATAAGAGTGTTTAGACGATGTAAATTCAATTATATGGCAAAGCTGGTTGGGAATTCTTACTGCCGAAACCTCCCCATGGTGGCATACCAGCCTCATGCGCAGCCATAAAAGGACGCCACCCGGGAGAGTCGGGGTCAATTGGATGATGTCGCGTCGCAAAGGCAGCCCGCAGGTCTTCAGGTGAGTTGAGTAACTGGCATCCGGTAATGATTTCCTGCCCACGCATGATGACGTCAAAGGAGTGCGTGGTTTTGCCATCGTTTGATGGATACACGTTGCATGGGCGAATGTGCCTTGGAAACCGGGTAATAACAAATATGTCGGTACGCTGACCAAAGTAGGTTTCGTCACGCGAGAAGTAACGTCCAAGTGCAGCTTCTTCCATGGGTCTATTCATGGACATGATCAGCATGTACATACCTGGCACTCGAGGTGGCTCGTTGTGGATGCCGAGAAAAAGGACCAAAAACTCACGTTAGACCATCGTCCATGCCTGATTCGATTTTCAAAACGTCTAGAAGAACACGCTTGGCCTCATGGAAGGAAATTCGACACAGCTTTTTCTCAGCAAGTCCCAATTGGAAGGGTTCAGCGCAAGAGCCAAGAAGCTGGGCTCTCTGGAAAAGGGCCGCATACTTTGAGTTCTGCTGTATGGATTGAATGATGAAAATTAATAATTCGTCCATCACTGTCAGGATCTCCTCCCAGTCTTGATTGAGAGAAAATACAAGTTCCAGCATCGTAAACTTGTGTTCTTGTAGTGTCAGCTAAAGTCTAACTTCTATACATTTCCAAGGGGGTGCGAAAACACTTACTTCAGTCAGATGCCGGCTGTCAACGACTTCTTCTCGGCGGAAAACGTTATGGATGTCATACACTCGCTCTAGTTTTCTTACGAGGGCCATTCCAAGGTGCACCTCTCCCGTCGGCGCCAGCCATGCGCCTTGGTCAAAGTAAGGGACTGCAAAGTGATCATCTTCCTCGCCTGGGTACATGTAACCAATCAGGCTTGGAGTAGCAATGCGACAAAAGTCTCGGCGGGCCAGAAATTTGACGGCGAGATCATGGACGACCGAGAACGTTTTGAAGATATCTGCGGGAGTAGCGGCGCCGATGTCCAGTGACTTTTCTGCAAGTCGCTGTTCATTTGAACTGCCGGCAGTGAACGCAGGGCTTCCCGAGCGTGAATCTTCAGCCTCGAATTTCGGCATTATGGTTTGGGTTCGCCGCCTATACAAACTTTTAGGACCTTCTGGCGGGTTTTAGCAGGGTAAACGTAATGAGCAAGAGATTGGCGGAGTGGTGTATCCGCATATCCTTCTTTTCTCGTGGGAGCACATCCAAAGATCAGATATGGGGTTAAACGTTGTATTTCCGCTCGGCGTAGAATTCCTTCCGATGAAGCGAATGGTTAACCATTTACAGCCAAAAGTGACTCATAACTGGTCACAAACCAACTGTTAATGCAGAACTTCAGGCGTCCACTTCTACAAGAACCCCGATTGTAAGACGAGCTAATGCAAGGCCACCGAAGCCGCTCCAGCAGCCACTAACGTGGCGACTTGTGTCCATGCTCATGTTCCGCAGAGCTGCCGACCAAGACAGTAATTAAGGTACACAGGCGAGCGCCACCTTGTTCTAGTCATCCACTAACACATTGCTTGCAGGTAGCAGATTGTGGGGAAGATGTGAGCAAGGCCAGCATTCAGTGTCGTGGCTTTTGAAGGGACTCTCCGGCATGGGGAAATGTTTTGAGACATTCATAAAGCAAACATATAAGGTCACTAATACGTTAAACCCGCTAATCGATTTACGTACCCCGTTTTATCCTCAGTGAAATTCCGTCTGCATTCGTTCGCTCGCACTCTTTTGCTTCACTGGTCGACATTACACAGTCAAGTCAGCGTCAAGCGCGACACAATGAGCCACATAAATGCTGGCCTCGCTCTCTTGTTCTGCGCACTTATACTTTGCCTTTTGGGAGGTTCTTGGACCGCTAGTAAAAAAAGCCATGGACCTCACGGCCAACCTACAAGGCCTGCCACGAAGCTACGGAGCAAGACTACTGAAAAAAAATTGTCCCAGCAAATGATGGTCTACAAGAGCATGTACCACCAACTGCAAAATCTTGAAGACTTCCCTGAAATATTGCCGGCCGCCAAAGACCTGCTCCTCTCCTTACTCGACAGCGGGTTATCCATAGCACACTACAGAGACGAAGAGTTATGCATTCTAAAAATCGACAAATTTTCGCCAGAGCACCTGAGGACGCTTCTCAAAGCACAACGCCAGGTAATTTTGGACGAATTCGAATCATATTCCGATCGTCGTCTAGCCGGAGGCGGGCCAGAGCTGTTTTGCTCGCGCGATGAAGCCCTGGACTGGCTGAAGCGTCGAGCACCTCTCAACCTTGTGGATGGTGCTTGGCTGTCGCGCGTGCACAGGATCACGACGCCATTCTTCTTGCGGCACATCACCAGGGATCTATGGCAAACACTCTCCGAAGAACTGGGAGACGGTGACGTGGAAAAGAACCACGTTCACGTCTTTCGGGAGCTGTTACGCGAAAACGATATTAGACTGCCAGACGCAGACTCGGCTGATTTTACACATGCTCGACACGACATGGAGTACGAACAAAGTTGGAGAAGTGCAACTGGACAACTTCTTATCTCCCTGTGGAGTAATGAGTTTCTTCCTGAACTCCTCGGGTTCAACCTCCACTTCGAATCTCTCTCAGCGTCCGACCTCAAAGCGACGAGAGAGCTACCAGAGTTTGGAATCTCGGCGTATTATTATTTACTGCATATTTCGATCGACAACGCCGACTCGGGACATTCTGCCATGGCGCTGGAGACCATCATCCATTTCATGAGGACGATTGAGGAGACTGCGATCCTGGACTACCAAACTACATGGAAACGAATCCAAGCCGGGTATTTGCTGTCTCAAAGTCTTGCCGACGATCTCACCGTGTCCGATTACGAAGATCAGGTGGTCGAGATGCTGCGCAGGAAGTCACTATTAGCCAAGATGATGCATTGTAACAGCAAGGCGCTCATCGGCAAGAGGAAAATCAAGGACTGGTTCTCGCTGGCGGCAGAGGCTGGGTGCGTTGATAATGCATGGAGAGACAGCTTCATCACAGCATTGGCTGGATCCAAGCCGTGGGTATACCGAGGAAATAGTGAAAAAAGCCAACTGGTTCGGGAGCTCGCGTGGAAAGGAAAGATGTTTGGCGCTTTTACTGACTCGGAGACTCGGCTGCTCTGTGCTTGGATCGACAATTTACCGGCTGCTGTCGATGACACTGCTGTCTACTGGAAGCGTGTAGGGGGCAACGAATCTACCGCGAAGGCATTATCACCTCCAAGACAGGATATTGCCTTCATGCACCCATTTTTTGCTCCCATGCCTCCCCGTTTGTTCGGCAATTGTCCCATATTCACTGCCTATCCGCCTCTCCGTTTTGGCGACACATTTTCCGTTCACGCTCTCACTCAGCTGTGGTTCGCCCACCCATGCCTGTTGGAGAATACTGTGGCCTCTCCCTATCAGACGATAACGAGGCTTAACTCACTTAGTCTACAGCTCCTACGAGCAGATATGGGTTATAAAAGGAAGTGTTCTGGTGTTGCGGGAGTCGATGAGCAGCGCTGTGCTGACCATCATCAAGATGTCATCTCTATTGGACTCTCCATGGTTCGAAAATGCGGCACGCCGATTCCTACCTGCTTGGGTGAATTGTTCGATGCAACGCCAGATGAAACCAATCTCGACCAAGACCAATGCTACGGGACAAGGAGCCATCCCGGCGCCGATTCCACTTCATTTGTGTACTCTTTGCTGTCTTGGTCGGCGCACCCAAAGAAGAACCAGACATTTTTGCTGGGGCTTGCGCGAGCGTTTGTGGACTTGGAAGCGTTAGTATCCGATAGTCCCCAGCTACTACCTGGAATGGAGAGACGGGTGCTACTGCACATTGTCAAAGACAAGCTGCAATTGCTCCAGTGTTGCCTGGGGGAAATCGGCTGCGATGAAAGAAAAATGTGCGATTTTGTAGACGGTTATAGACACGGACGAACTGGAATTGAGGCGCATGTCGGTTTACTTTCAAGGTAGAGAAACACAATCATTCCTGACATCTGAAGCCCGGATGGAACCATTACACGATGGTTTGTTCAGTATTGACAGGCTGCGGTTTAAGGTGAACTTTGCGTACTCACGAACGTGCTTTGGCATCTTCTGCACAACGATAACGGTACAGCATTAGACGAGAAACGATGTGATGATCAGAATATAGAATATTTTCTTTGTTCCTTTGTATATATTATCTTTCTATTTACTGTATCCTTTTTATCTATTCTTACTTTTTTGCTCCTCGCAAATGGGCCCTCTGTCCCTTACCCACTGGATGAAACAAAATCCACTCGACTATGACCGGAACCCTATGGTGTCGATTCAATATCAACATTCACACCCAGAAAAAGAATGAACTCTCACTCCCAACCGTCATCCACCTTGGATTGCGTACACGGTGAACAAGTGACAGACTTGCGCTGTAGGCAATACCCCCCAAGTGGCCAGTACAAGGCCGCGCTGTATACTAGCACAAGTACAATAGGGGTAATACACCATCTCAAACACAGGTTAGAGGAATTCGAGCACAAATCGGTCAGGTTTGGCCTTTTTAGCATGACTGAGGTGACAACCAAATGCGGCTACGTATGTTGGTGGTCGGTGCTTGATGTTGAATCCGTACATTGCAACGGCAACTTTGTCCACTCGTGATCTGATTCGATACCATTGTGAGCCAAGCAACTCATCATTAGACGTACCCTACTGCTATGCTTCCAAGATTATTAGCTAGAAGACAGAGACAAATACTTTCAGCAGGGAAACAAAAGACGAACGCACGCACACCCAAGGCCAGACGCGGGGTCATCCAGACGCAAGGCCACCAACGCAAGGCCACCCATGCAAGGCCAGCCAACCGTATAAAGTGTGCAAATAGATATTCGAGTTTCTTTTAGCTAAGAATAGCTTGCAAACTAAACCAATACTTATTGGATCATCTCATTTTTGCCTCTTTTGTGGACAAGCCCCCCCCCCCCCCCCCNNAAGCCCCCCCCCCCCCGCGCTTCCATAACACTGTATCAATAATTAGCCCTGCGATTAAATAAACTATTCATAAAAAGGCGTAGCAATTAATAGATGTAAAAAGTAAATAAATAAATACCTAAAAATGAACTTGAAAATAAAGAATTTTACCTATAAGTAGGGGTAGGTGTTCCTAGCTAGGTTGTCGTTTTATGGAAGAATAGGGAATAGTCTTTATATTTATTTTACCCTATGGTTCGTTTTTCTTCTGTGTAGTGAGCTCCGCTACCACTAAATATAAGCTCGACCTATAATTACTCTGCGCCAACCGTTGAAGCCTGTTGGGTAGAGCCAACTCGGTCGTCGGTTATGAATTACTGCGCTTAGCCAAGACGAAGCCTCTGGCCACTCGAGCCACCAACACCTACCTTGATCGCAAAATTTCCGGGAAAGTTAGCCTGCCTCTCTTTGTTCGAGAAAAAAGCTAGAAATGAGCGAAAATTGCACCAATGTCGACGAGCGCACGCTGTTGCTCGAGAATAACCGGTGGCGCACCAATTATGCTGAGTCGACCGCCTCAGGTGCCAGTATACCTGCCACCGCAGTCACGCTATCTGACAGTAGCCTATTCATATTCGCGCTATGCATATTGGCCATGTCCTTTATGACGTTTTGCACTGTGTTGGTGGCTCTGGCTGCCGCGCAAGTTACAGAAGAAATTATCCGCAGGAATTAATAGCAAAAAGGCTATCTTCAACGCACCCTTTGCTAAAGGACGTCTTGTTGCTGCTCAACCAGACCTTTGCTACGTTATTCGTACCCAATCACATGCTCACCACAGTTGATGAGACAGCCACCCTGGTCTCGCACAGTATGTCAGGTCAAGGTTCGGCTGGACATGGCCTGAGCCAGGGCTGCTTTGTACTCTTGATCGGAGTATTGTTTTGGTCACAACCTCTCTCATCATTCCGCCACTGTATCGCTTGCTCCACAGAAAGCTGGCAGGAGCGGTTTTTGAAACGGACATCTTTATTGCCCAGGCATCCCTCGCCGTTATGGCAATGAGCGACTTTGGTATAGTCGTTGCAAATCGCTCAGCTTTTCTCATGGCTTTTGTCAGCTTCGGCACATTGACGAGCGGGTATGAGTTCAGTATGCGCAGCTTACTGTCGCAAGGAGCAGATGAAGCCAACATTAGCGTTGTATGCACAACGATGAGCATGCCTTAGGCTGGCAATGTTGCTTGGCTGCGCCATTGCTCTCCGCAGCGCTCCGTCAGGGCATGCAATGGGATGATCCCTAGATTGGGCTTCCATTCTTCTTAGCGACTGCTTTGATTCTATTAGGCTCATACTTTTTTTGGAATGCCTGATGGATAGAGAAAATGGTCACGGATGACCGGCAGAATTGGACGGGCAGCCTATGATGAGACTTTCTATGCCAAAGTGTGCACAGTAGAGGGGTCACGATGGGTGTCCGAGCTCGCAGCCATATCTTGATTCTCTCTGTTTTAGCGGATTTAAGCCAGTCTACCGCATAGTAGTTATAGGTCGGGCTTATATTTAGTGGTATCACAGCTCACTCCGCAGTAGAGTAACGAACTATTATGTTAAACAAAATATAAAGACTATTCCTTACTCTTCAAGCATTCATATTGTATCTTTTGTATTCGCATTTTCCGAACGAGTTGCGAGCGGCAGCCCTGTGTGCCTGTGCTCGGAGAGGACTACTGGTCTAGTGTACCATGATACCTTTGCATGGCAGCCGAAGCCACCACCGCTGCCACCGCCGCCATCACAGGCTATTCCAACGTTGCTCCCGTGGCTGGTGCGCCAATCTACAGCAACAAAACGGATATAAGAAGGGATATTTCGCCTGGAACACGCGTGGAACTGCGCTTTATACAAATCTTACACTGTTGGCAGAGGGTAACGCGGGGGATTTATGCTCTCTGCTGAGCTACGCAGTTCGTAATTCAGGAAGGATTCAAAGTCAAAACAGGCTCGCCACAGGCAGAGCCTGAAGCTAAGGTACTATGCGCAGGAGATAACAAGTGTTCAGTGCATAGTTACCTTTCTCCTCTCACTTGTGGCCTAGCTTTCTGTCGGGTTCTCTGAGAGAATAATTGCTACATCAGGTGTAGGGTAAGTGTTGAGTTATGCAAACAAAGTTGAAGCGGCACAGGTTCCCAAGGCGACCAACTAGCCTATGAGAATAGCGTCGCTGCTAATGCAAGGCCACCCCTGAGACAAAAGACAAATCCGGGGGCAACCCCGGTTCTCAGCCCGGTAACCAGTCTTACGCGCTACCCAACTTGGTAGGGGGTAGCGCAGCCTAACTGCAGCCATAAAGAACGGCAGCTTACATGGGCTGGGCTGTCCACTTACTGCGCGAATGGGATGGAATGGGCCGGTCTGCTTACCATAATGGTGGTTTCGCCCCCCTACTGTACCTAGCTGCAGGATCAGGTGGCTCTTGGGATTCCAGATTAGGTATTTGTGATCCGCCGCAGTACTCAGCAATCTTGCATCAACATTAGCCAAAGAAGTATGGCGGCTCAAAATAGGCAACGGAGTGGGGTACCTAGTAACCGACAGGTAGGCACCGATATTGCAGCTACCTTATCCGGGCGGTTCTGAGCATGTGGTAAGTGGTAGGTGGTAGTTGGCTGGTGGTAGATGGTCACTACCAATGTCGTCGTCCCGTCTCAAACAGTCACTTTCTTACACGGTAGCATCGTTAAAGACAGCGAGCGAGTCTAGGTCAAACAGGAAAACATCGTGTTGTATCCAAACCAGTAGATTTATCGGCTAAACCCTTTCCAGCCATGAAGAGAGAAATCAGAATCAATATCCTCAATGACAGAATACCACCCCATCAAAGCTCGTCCGCTTCGTCTAGCTCATTCTGCAAAAAGGCCACCAGGCCCCCACCAGATCCCCCAGCCGTGTACAGGGCAGCCAGGACTCCGTGATACGGTGTCGCCGCGTCACCGGCCGCCAGGCATCCGGCCAGGCTCGTCTCATTGAACGGAGCCTCGACCTTGATCAAGCCCGAGTCGCCGTCTATTTCCAGGCCCATCTGCGACGGGAGCGACGACCGCTGCTCGTACTTGGGCATGCTGGCCAAGAAGCCCTCGCGCACCCGGCTGCCGTCGGCCAGGATCATGTCCATCTCAGGGCCCTCGCCGACTAGCTCCAGCCTGGCCACAACGCGCGTGTCAAAGTCAATCTTGGTGCTTTTGAGCTGCTCCCTCGTCTGCGTCGCGAGCTCCTCGTCTCCGTTGGTGTAGACGGTGACATGGTCTGCGAGGCGCTTGGCCATCTTGGCGACGCGCTCTAGCACGTCGGCGTCGTTCGCGAGGCCCCCGGCCAGTACTCCGACCGAGGCACTGCCGCGCTCCTCATAGCCGTGACAAAACAAGCAATGGAATCTGCGCCCGTTGGTTAGCCGGCCGCTCACAAAACAAAACACGAAGCGCAGGCAGGGCACGGAAATGCAGCCTGCCTCTGTGGCCAATACGGGTACGCTGCGCTACTCACATGCCCCTGGCCCACGCATGCGCGTAACCAGGAATGTCCTCCATAATGTCCTTGACTCCGGTCGCCAGGACAAGGCGCTTGCCTTGATACGTCTCACCCTTGTCATCGATGACTTCAAAAAAGTTGTTTTCGAGTTTGCGCGCCGTTTCGACCGTGGCTTGCTTGTATTCCACCTTGCCGTATCGTTCTCGCAGATCTGCTCTCATCTTTTCCAAGAAAGCCGTCGGGGCAACATGGTCAAATCCTGCCACACCATGCATATGCTTGGACCGGGCGTTCCTTTTCTATCCATAAGCGACTCGACACCTTGGCATCTATAAAGTCACAAAACAGAGAGAACACACGTACCTGTACTCGCCAGAATCCAAAATTAGGACAGAAAAGTCCTGACGGGACACTACTGTGGCCAGTCCAAGACCGGCAGGGCCGCCTCCAACACAAACTATGTCGTAGATTTTCACGCTCATGCTGCCGAGTACAATCGTTTAACTTGTAATGACTGAATAATAAATAGTAAATAGCCAATCCAGAGATGAGAGTGTGCTTGGCGACTAGTAAGGGCCCGATGATGGACAGGGAGGTGGCATCCAAGAGCCGAAAGACACGTTACTGATGCAATACACTGAGGAATAGACTTGTAATGTACATCTAACAATTTAATTACGGCAGTTAGCTTTACAAAACTTGGGTGGATCGAAAAACCTACTGGTAGTCCTCGACATGTACAGGCCCTCACAGCCACCATAGCCGGGGCGAGTGGAGAGCATGGGTGGCCTTACCTCGAAAGCCCCGGACGAGGACGCTGACGGGTATAATCCAGCCGGGGGGGAATGCCTCCTGTCCGGCGGTGCAACAAAACCAGTATGTTAGCTGCTGATGATATCAAAACTCTTCTCGACCACTTCTGGCTGAAAGCGAGTCATGGACTGATTGGCCAGCCAAACTCCAGCAAGCTCCAGCAAGTTCAAACAAGCTCCAGCAAGCTCCAGCAAGTTCAAACAAGCTCCAACAAGCTCCAGCAAGCTCCAACAAGCTCTCATTCAAACAAGCTCAGCTCAGTCTGATTTGAGCCCCTCTTACACAGCAAGTTGATTGTATTGCTCGTTCGCACCGCAAACTACTGTCCAGTAGTTTGTCCTGGAACGAATAAATCGATAATCGGTACAAGAATCAACTAGAATTATAGAACGACCTGAAAATTTACAGAAAAAAAAACGTACCATCAACAAAAACAACTTCTACGATTGCAGTAGACTTTGAAAATGCCTCCCACTCAATTCCAAATGAGAAATAATACCGGCTCTGGAAATGTGGCAGCTGTGCCTTCGTTTACGCTGCTTCCCGCCACGGAAAGTACGCACGCCGTGATTGATACCGTTTCTGCTGCCTGTGGACTCAGCCGGGCTTTCGTCTCTGACGTCTACCCTTGCTCCCTCATGCAGAAAGAGCTCATGGCATCTGCCTCCAAAGTGCCAGGAGATTATGTTCTACAGGGTGTTTTGGAGCTTTCTCCTGATCTCTGCCTCGACAGGTTCTACTCTGCGTGGGACAAGCTTGTGGCAAAGTTTGATGTACTTCGAACCCGAATCGTGCATCACCCTTCGCTGGGACTGCTCCAGGTTGTCACCAACGAGCTGGTGACCTGGCAACGAGAAAGGACTCTCGCTGCGTACAGGAAGCGGCACCCAGCCCACGAGATGGGTCTGACCAAACCTCTGTCCCGCTACGCTATTGTGCAGGATGCCGATGGCTCCGGCCGTTTCTTCGTCTGGACCATTCATCATGCCATCTATGATGGCTGGCTGTTAAAGGCCGTGACGGAAGCGCTGTGGGATGTCTATCACGGCGGTCCAGTGGCCGAGCTTCAGCCTTTTAACAATTTTATCCGTCATGCGCTCAGCCAGGATCACCAAGCCGCAAGAAAGCACTGGGCGTCGTATCTCGAGTCCTGTGATATGCTACAGTTCCCCTTGGCTCTTTCGAGCGTGGATGCGCCAGCACAACCATTCAAAGCCGAGCGTAGCTGTCTTCTGGGGCACCGCCGAGCACACATGAAGCAACCCGCGCTAATATTCGCTGCCTTGGCAATTGTTGCCGGCTCGTGGACCAACTCCCGTGACGTCGTCTTTGGAACCATTCGCTCTGGCAGAAGCCAGGCACACGCCAAAATCACAAGACAAACAGCCGGGCCGACAATCGCCGCAGTGCCAGTTCGAATAAGGCTTGACGAGAATGTGCTCGTGCACGACTGGCTGCGAGTATTGCAAGACGAATATGATCATGCGGCCAGTTATGAACAATTTGGCCTCTCCGAGATTCGCAAAATAAACCACAACACGGAAACCGCCTGTAACTTCAACACAATGATTGTGGTCCAACCAAGAGACAACGACCTCGTGGGCGATGCTTCGTTTGGTCGCTGGCTCAATGGCTCCAAGGACAATGCGCCGCGGACGTACGCGCTGAACATGCAGGCATTCCTCCAACCAGACGGAGTTCGCTTCACGGCTGATACAGATACAGCTATTATGAGCAAGCAGGAAGCTGCGCAGATGCTAGATCGATTATGCCATGTGGTGGAGCAATTGACAGCCTCCACTCCGGAATGCCGGCTGGTTGACATCGACATGCTCTCACCGTCCGATCGTGAACGTCTGTGGTCGCTCAACGCGCAGGTTCCACCAACGCTAAAGCACTCAGTCAACGAGATGATTATGAAGGAGGTGCAACGGCGACCGAGCGCCCCTGCAATCTGTGCGTGGGATGGTGACTTAACATATGCAGAGCTGGACCGGTTGACAACACAGCTAGCCATGCGACTGACTCATCTGGGGGTTGAGAAACAGCAAGCTGTGCCCCTTTGCTTCGAAAAGTCCAAGATGGCTGTGATAGCCATGGTCGCCGTCTTGAAGGCTGGTGCAATCTTTGTGCCAATTGATCCATTCCAAGGCCAAGATCGAAGGGAACAGATTCTCACAGATATCGATGCGAGTTTGGTGCTATCCTCCATTTCATATCTAGAGGCGCTTTCTAGAGAAGGTCGGACAGTAGTTGTTGTTGATTCGAGCCTTTTTGAAGAGAATCTGCAGGACGAAACGGAGATAACCCCGCCAGCCTCGCCTGTAAGCCTTTCATCTGTTGCCTACATTCTCTTTACCTCTGGCAGCACAGGAACCCCCAAGGGTGTTGTCGTTCCCCATGCTGCCTTCAGCTCCAGTTGTTTCTATCATGGAAAAGCCATGGGAATGACACAAGACACGAGGATCTTCCAATTCGCGTCATTTGCCTTTGATGTCTGCCTGATGGAAATCTTCACGACATTGGTCCACGGAGGCTGTATCTGCATGCCTTCCGAACACGATCGAATCAACAATACTGAATCGAGCATAGTCGCTCTGAAGGCCAACTATGCGGCTTTCACGCCTTCTTTTGCGAGACACCTGGTTCCGGATCGCCTGCCACTGCAAACAGTTATGTTTGGCGGTGAATCCTCTACCCCAGAGGACTTTGCACGCTGGAAGAAGGAGGGTAGACGGCTGCTTAATGCCTATGGCCCTACCGAGTGCACTGTCGTCACAACTATCCATGTTGTCGGTAGCGAGGCAAAGCCAGCTGGCTCAGGCTCCATCATCGGAACTCCAGTTGGTTCAGTCGCATGGGTTTGTACGACGGACGGGAGCAGTCGACCACTGCCAGTCGGAGCTGTTGGCGAGCTTTTGGTTGAAGGACCAATCGTCGCGCGCGGCTATGCTAACAACAGTGAACAGACTTCCCAAGCGTTCATTGAGAATCCAGACTGGCTGTTGAATCCAGCCTCTGGACACCCCGGACGAAGCGGCCGTTTATACAAAACAGGTGATCTAGTGCGACGAAAAGACAGCGGAGTTCTCGAATACATTGGGAGGAAAGACACCCAAGTGAAGATCAGAGGACAGCGTGTTGAGCTGGGTGAGGTTGAGCACCAGCTTCTGGCTTCCATTGAAGGGGCCTATGATGTGGCTACAGAGCTGGTCGTACCCAAAGGTAGCGTTTCGAAGCCGACGCTAACAGCTTTCGTTGTCCTATCTGGGGACAACGAAGAGAATACTAACCAAGGCAGCCGGCACAACGGCGTAGAAACGGCAGCAACGCGGGTCATGACTCTGTCATCGAAGGCACGCGATGCCATCGCCAAGCGGCTACCTGCCTATATGATCCCGGAAGCTTATTTGGCAATCAACAAAATGCCACTAAGCACCACCGGCAAAGTAGACCGTCGCCAGCTACGGACTATTGCGTCAAAATTTTCCTTTCAGGAACTCAAAAACGCACAAACTAGCTGCGAGAGCAAGACGATGCCCAGGACAGTGCAGGAAGAGCTCTTGCATAGCATATGGGCCAACATACTAAAGGTTGAGCCTTGTACAATTGGTGTATTTGATAGCATCTTTAGTCTGGGTGGTGATTCCATCACTGCCATGGCTGTTGTAAGCCAGGCCCACGCTGCACAGCTAAACCTTTCTGTTGCAGATATCTTTGTCCACAAAACTATTGCTGCCTTAGTTGAGGTGACAGCGACCATTCAGACTGATCTTGACGTCAGCATTCCTCCATTTTCGCTGATGGGAGAGCGCGGAAACGAATACTGCAGCGCTCTCGCGGCGGAGCACGGCATGGACACTGATCAGATTGAGGACGCGTACCCTTGTACGCCTCTTCAACAGGGTCTCTTGTCTCTGACATACAAAACCGAAGGCGAAGCCTTCACATTCAGAGCAGTCCTGAAGCTGGACCCACAGGTTGACATGGACAAGTTTCAACAGGTCTGGGCCGAGCTAGTAGAGCTCCTCCCCATTCTACGCACCAGGATAATACAAAGTGAGCAGTTCGGATTGGTTCAAGTGGTTCTGCATGAGAGAATCCAGTGGGAAATGGCCGAAGACTTGAGACGATACATGAGGCGGGACTCTGTAAAGCGATTTGAGCTCGGATCTGAACTCGTTCGGTTTGGTCTGATTGCTTGCCAAGGCACTCATACGCCCGGATACTTTGTTTTCACTATTCACCACGCCTTGTATGACGGCCAATTTATGAGTCAGCTGTTCAATCTCGCCGAGGAAATCTATCACGGCAACAACTTCAGCACTCCTGTCGACTTTAAGTACTTCATCCGATATCTAAACGGCATGGATAGGACCACGGCGGCCAATTTCTGGAAGGCCAAGCTGGCCGGCTACAATGCTTCCCCCTTTCCCGCTCTTCAGCATCTTCAAGAACCCCAGCCAAAAGCCACGGAAACGAGGAGGATCCAGCTTCGGCCCATCCAGGTATCCAACATCACGGCTGCGACTGTAATTCGAGCGGCGTGGGCATTGACGGCGGCTGCCTCCAGCGGCGACAGCGATGTCATCTTTGGCGCCGTACAGTCGGGTCGAAATGCCCGTGTCGCGCATGTGCAGCACATTGCGGGACCGACCATCGTGACAGTCCCGGTCAGGATCAACGTTGACCCAACCATTACCGTTGCCGAGTTTCTGCGAAAGGTACACACGGACGCAATCAATGTGGTGCCTCACGAGCAGCTTGGGTTGCAGCATATATCGAGTCTCAGCCAAGAGGCGCGCCTGGCATGTCAGTTCCAGACACTTCTTGTCGTGCAGCCGCCGCAGGATGCAGATGAGACCAAGAGCCTCGGCCAGTGGAGAGACATGGACAATGCGGAACTCTTTGCAACCCATGCTCTTACTCTAATTTGCTCGATGACGACAGATGATGCGGTGTGCGTCAGGGTCGTGTACGATGAGGCTATCGTTAGCCAACCTGCTGTTTCCAGGCTGTTGGATAGGATGAGCTCATTTCTCGAGCAGCTTAGCGCCACCGAGCATACGCAGCTGGCGGGCTTGTCCGTTCTGCCTCAATCGGAGTGCAGCGAGATCTGGGGATGGAACCAAGTGGTTCCCTCTTCTGTTGATCGATGCCTACACGCCATGGTGGAGGAAGTTGTATCAAAGCAGCCAGACGCCGAGGCTGTCTGTGCTTGGGACGGCAACTTTACGTACCGCGAGCTCGATGATCTCGCATCAAGACTGGCTTCCTGTCTCGTTGAGCTTGGCGTTACAATTGAAAGCATGGTCCCAGTCTACTTTGAGAAGTCCAAGTGGACGATTGTTGCCATGTTGGCCATTCTGAAGGCCGGAGCCGCCTTCATTCCCAACGACCCATCACAGGCCTCGGATAGAAGGGAGCGTCTTTTCGCCCAAGCCAATGTGCGAGTGGTTTTGGCCTCGTCAAACCATGCGGCCGAGGTTATGGCATCCCACCGCCGCGTCCTTGCCGTCGACCAACAACTCATGGACTCGTTACCAATGGCTCCGTCAATGTCTCAGCCTCTTGCCAACCCCAGTCCTAACTGCGCGGCTTACACCATTTTCACATCTGGCAGTACAGGACAGCCAAAGGGCGTTGTTGTAGAGCATCGGGCAATCTCATCCAACTGCATCTACCACGGACAGGCCATGGGATTCTCTGCAGACTCCCGAGTCCTTCAGTTCTGTGCCTACACATTTGACCCTAACATTCTTGAGATATTCACGACTCTGATTTATGGAGGCTGTGTCTGCGTTCCCTCTGACGCTGACCGCCTAGGAGATATTGAGAGTTGCATGAATAACATGGCGGTAGATACTGCCATCTTCACGCCGTCAACAGCCCGTCTGCTAGATCCTCAGCGTATGACAACCCTGCGAAAGCTCATCATGGGCGGCGAAAATGCGGTACAGGAAGATTTTGCAAAATGGTCTGGCCTCGAGACTGTTATGAACGTCTATGGACCTGCAGAGTGCTCCATTGTCCATTCGCTGAACGTGGTGGACTTTTCGATAAACCAAGACGCCTGCATTGGCAAAGCTGTTGGGTCAGTATCCTGGATTGTTATGCCCGGAAACCCAAACTGTCTCGCTCCTGTGAATTCAGTTGGTGAGCTTTTGGTGGAGGGACCCATCTTGTTCCGAGGGTACCTGAACGAGAGCGAAAAGACCGCAGCTTCCCTTATTGAGAATCCCGCATGGCTGCAACAGGGTGCTGGGGGACATCCGGGGCGTACAGGAGTCCTCTATAAAACGGGTGATTTAGTGAAATATGACGACCAAGGCCGATTGATCTACGTGGGCAGAGTTGACACCGTAGTCAAGCTCCGTGGTCAACGTGTAGAGCTGGGAGAAGTCGAGTACTGGATGCGGGAGTGTATTGCTGAGGCCACCCTCGTCGCATGTGAGGTTATTGTGCCACAGGGCGCGTCCTCCAAGCCGATGCTGGCAGCATTCATTATGACAGAACAAAGCAGTTTGAATACCCTCGATAATTCTGACAGCCGTGACTTAGACTCCGCTGAGCTGGAGATATTTCCCATGTCAGCCGAAACAGAAAATGTTCTGTCCGAAAAGTTGCCGTCGCACATGATCCCGGCCGTTTGCTTTAGAGTTGGTCACATCAACCTGAATAGCTCTGGCAAGACGGATCGTCGCCATCTGCGCACAATTGGAAGCAGCATATCGATTCAGAAGCTGGCTGAGATGAGGGTCAATTCATCCCAGGCCAAGAGAATGCCAGAAACCGATTCGGAACACTCCCTGCAAAAGATCTGGGCCACTGTTCTCAACATTGACCTGGCCATTATAGGTATCGACGACAGCTTCTTCCAGCTTGGTGGCGACTCCATCTCGGCCATGCAAGTTTCTGCCATGTCGAGAGCGTCACAAAACCACGTCACTACCTCTGAGATCCTTCGACTCAAAACCATCGCGCGTCTTGCTCCCATTGGGCGCAGACAAAACAAGCTCACGGCTGTGGATTCGCTGCGACAAGCAGACATGGTAGGCCAGAGTTTCAACTTGAGCCCTATTCAGCAGCTTTATGTTCAACTGCAGAAAGATCCCCGCCACTGCTTTGATCAGCATTTCTTCCTCAAGTTTCGTCAGTCGATTTCGTTTAAGACACTTGAGATAGCACTTGAGACTATTTTGTCCCGGAATGCAATGCTTCGTGCGCGATTCACACAGCTTGAAGATAAAAGCTGGCAGCAGTGTGTCTCTCAGAAAGGTCATGACTGCTTTGAGATTGAACACGTAAAGTGGGATGGCAGCGACAAATCGCATCTTGTCGAAGCCATCCGCATATGCCGAAGCAAACTTGACATTGAAAATGGCCCGTTGGTGGCAGCCGTCTTTTTCGACGGCAGCAGTTCGCAGAAACTGTTCATCACAGCCCATCACCTTGTAATTGATCTGGTATCTTGGCGTGCTGTTCTCAAAGAGCTGGAAGAGATCTTGACTACAACCGAATCGCTTCTTCCAGTCGGTACAAGCTTCCAAGCCTGGTGCGCGCACCAAGGACAATACGCTGCGAAAGCGCTGGCCCTGACCGATGCGTCTCTTCAGGCACCAGAATCACGTGCGTCTTACTGGGGTCTGACTGAATCTACGAATCAAATGTGTGATACTGCTTCCTTTGAATTTACCATGGATGAGGCGACGACGACGAAGCTCCTCGGCAGCTGCAACAGCGCATTCGGAACGCGACCCGTCGAACTGATGATTGCTGCTCTCGCCCATTCATTCTCACTTGCGTTTGATGACCGCGATACGCCTACTATATTTGCCGAGAGCCATGGCCGTGAGAGCAATGATGACTTAGTCGACATCTCCCGCACTGTTGGTTGGTTTACGACCATGTACCCTGTGCTGTCTGGCGCGGAGCCAAGCTCTGATCTATTCAGTCTTATTCGTCAAACAAAAGACTCCATGCGTCAAGCATCTGACAATGGCTGGTCGTACTTTACCTCACTCTTTGTTGATCGGGAAAGAACCCTTTCACACTCATCCATGTTTCCGGTTGAGGTGGTGTTGAACTATGCAGGCATCTACCAGCAGCTTGAACGCGCGGATGCCTGTTTTGAACTCACCAGTATGCCCAGCGGTTGCGACTTCGGGCCCCCGTCAGACTTCCAGCGATTTGCGCTGTTTGACGTCATGATTGGTATTGAGAGGGGGTGCATGGCGATATCGATGGTATATCACACCAAGGCGTTGCATCAGCACAAGATTGCCAATTGGTCAGCCTTGTTCAAGACTGACCTGGAGCAGCTCTCCGCCATCTTACCTAGCAAAGCACCTGAGTGGACTTTGAGCGACTTCCCCACACTCTTTCGCTCCTACGACGATATTCATGAGACCAAAAGTCTCTTGCGAGCGCAAGCAAACATTACCAGCTTGGACCAAGTTGAGGACATGTACAACTGCTCAGCTACTCAAGAGGGTATTTTGATTGCCCAGGCCAAAGACTCCAGCAATTACCGCTCATCTTTGGATTTCAAGCTGGTTTCTACTCGTTTAAGCCAGCAGATCGATCTGGCGCGAGTAGAGGAGGCCTGGCGAGCTGTTGTTCGACGTCACTCGCTGTTGCGAGCTATTTTTGTCAGTGGTGTCCCTGGCAGCGCTGGCACTACACAAATTATTTTGCGCAATCCTACTCCAAACATCTCCATTGTCCAAAGCATCAATGATGTGCGAAAAATGCAATCGAACCGCCCTTATGAGCCATCTGGTCTCCAACATCACCTTTTTGCATACTCGGCCGAGGACGGCGGTGTCTGTCTCTCTTTGGCCATCAATCACTGTATTGTCGATGCATACTCAATCGACATCTTACTGCAAGACTTCAAGAAAGCATTCATGGGAAGTCTCGACGCAAACGGTCCTGCCTACCGTGATTTTATCGACTACGAAGCAGCACAGCCCGTAGAGACAAGCCGTGCTTTCTGGAACCAGTACTTGGACGGTGTAGCCCCATGTCTGTTCCCAACTTTGGTCGAGAATGCCGAGGAGAGCGTCGGCAGCCTCCAAGTACATGTACCGGAACTAGATTCCGCCGGAATCCACGACTTCTGCGCCAAGTGGGATTTGACCACCGCAACCATCATGCAAGCCGCCTGGGGTCTTGTATTGCGACAATACAGCGGATCGGCCATTAGTTGCTTTGGAATGATGACATCGTGCCGAGACGCCCCTCTCGAAGGTGTGGATGCCGTGCTGGGTCCGTTGATCAATATGATTCCTTGTCAGATCCAACTCTACCACCAGAAGTCGGTCATCGATGTTTTGCGAGATGTGCAAACAGCCTACATTAACGCACTGGCACACCAAACTTATTCACTTGCAGCCATCAATAGCGAGCGTAATGTCGGAGCAACCGGCCTCTTCAACAGCATTCTATCTCTACAAAGAGGCGTCAAGGAGCTTACGGCCTCAGATAACGGCTACGATATTTTAGTGGAAGGGGGCTTTGACCCCGTCGAGGTTAGTAACATATGCGTCCTGGATCAACATGAACTAACATGCATTTCCTTTCCCAGTACGATATCGCAATCACAGCATCGGATAATGGAGCCAACGTCAAGTCTCACATCAGCTTTCGATCTGGAGTGATTACCGAGTTCCATGCGACTCACGTGGCCAGTGCTTTTGGGAAGGCGATCAACGCCATCATCAATGGCCCTTCTGAGCTGATCAACAACCTCGATATCCAGTCAGAAACCACAAAGGACCAGCTTTGGGCATGGAATAAAAATGTGCCCGCCTCTATTGACCGCTGCCTTCACGACATGGTAGAGGAGCAGGCGCTGAGGAGACCGGACGCCCCCGCAGTCTGCGCCTGGGACGGAGACTTCTCGTTCGCCGAGCTTGACAACGCGGCGGCTTGCTTGGCTGTCCATTTAATCAGCTTAGGCGTGGGCGAAGAGGTACTGGTACCGCTATGCTTTGAAAAGTCCAAGTGGACCGTAGTTGCGATGCTGGCTGTTCTCAAAGCCGGAGGTGCCTTTGTTCCCACTGATCCGTCGCAGGCTGCAGACAGGCGCGATCGAGTCTTTGCGCAGGCGAATGCACGAGTAATCATGGCGTCGGAGAAATATTCTGCGATGCTGGATTCGTCACGATACACCATAATCCCGGTCGGCGGGAGCTTTATTGACGCGCTGCCCGAAGTTGCAACCAACGTCCTTGGTTTTTACAACCCTCGCTCCTCTGCTTACACAATCTTCACCTCTGGAAGCACTGGCCAACCTAAAGGTGTTGTTGTCGAGCACTCTGCAATTTGCTCCAGTAGCATTTATCATGGTGGAAAAATCGGCTTCACAGAAAACACAAGATGTTTCCAGTTCTGTGCTTATACTTTTGATCCAAGCATCATGGAAATCTTCACAACATTGGTCCATGGCGGCTGCATCTGCATCCCGTCCGAGGGCGATCGGGTGAGTAATCTCGAGTCGAGTCTGAACACCATGAGAGTCGACACTGCTTTCTTCACACCATCCGTCTCTCGACTTGTAAACCCCGACGCCCTTACTACCCTAAAGAAGTTGCTCTTGGGAGGTGAAAAAGCGATAGATGAAGACTTCAGAAGGTGGCCGCGCCTAGAATCTGTCATCAACGTGTATGGGCCAGCTGAGTGTTCTATTATTAATTCATTAAACATCGTTGATCGCACCAAAAAACAAGATTCGGACATTGGACAGGCGGTTGGGTCTGTTTCATGGGTTACAGTACCAGGATCGCCTCACCAGTTAGCCGCTATTGGAGCAATTGGCGAATTGCTGGTGGAAGGACCGATTTTATTCCGTGGATATCTTCGGAACAAGGAAAAGACGGCTTCTTGCTTCGTGGACAACCCCCCGTGGCTATCGCAGGGTAGCATGGCAGTCCGCGGCCGACCAGGCCGGTTGTATAATACCGGCGACTTGGTCAGATATAACCAAAACGGCGGATTGATCTTCCTTGGGCGCAATGATGCTGCCCTTAAAATTCGCGGACACCGTATTGAGCCCGGTGAGATTGAATATCACTTGCGAGAGTGCACTGCAGGAGAGACCCTTGTCGCGGCTGAGCTCGTTCCCATTCAGGGCCAAAGCGATCCCATACTAGCGGCCTTTGTTGTGGTTCAAGGAATCGAAACATCCTTGCAGGAAAAGCATATCCGAGTTTTGGACTCTTACACAGCTCGAATAACCAACATCTCTGCGGAGGTGGAGAACACTCTAGCAGAACGCCTGCCCGCGTACATGTTGCCGGCAGTGTACTTTGCAGTCAGCGAGATGCCACTGAATGTCTCTGGAAAGACTGATAGACATACGCTTCGTGCTATCGGCTCCAAGTTCTCGACACAAGATATTGCAGAGATCCGTGCAGTGACTAGCGCCAACCGGAGGCCACCAGCAACCGAGATTGAACGACTGCTCCAACAGATCTGGGCGAGTGTGTTGAATATTAAGCCATCATCCATCAGCGCTGATGACAGTTTCTTACGCCTTGGAGGTGACTCTATCAAAGCCATGAAAGTTGTCAGCAAAGCGCGAGTAGAGAGCCTGTCGCTCTCAGTTGCCGAAATTTTCCAGAATCCTACCCTTGCAGGTCTGGCGAGCACTCTCGTCCTGTCGGATCTCCCCGCTTGCCAACAAATCTCACCATTCGCCTTGCTGTCTTTGGAATGTAAAAAGAAGAAAGAGCTCATCCAATCGATTGCCCAAAGTTGTAAAGTTGATGCTGATGTCATCCGAGATGCATACCCTTGCACGCCCCTTCAAGAAGGCCTATTATCTCTGACGCTGAAGTCGACAAACACTGAGGTGTACATATCCAGAACTATTTTACGACTTGATGACAACGTTGATAAAGTCAAGTTTCAAACTTCCTGGAACCGCCTGACTGATTTGGTTCCGATTTTGAAGACCAGGATCGTCCTGACAAAGCCCCATGGTCTGCTCCAAGCAGTGGTAGATGAACCCATTAACTGGGACACTGCCATTGGTATGGAAAACTTTTTACAGGTTGAAGGGGATAAAAAGATGGATCTGGGTTCTCCTCTGTGCCGAATGGCCATGGTTCAAGAAACGGGTTTATCAAGTTGCTCCTTCGTGCTGACTCTGCATCATTCACTTTATGACGCCAATACAATGGGCCAGATTTTCACTTTGGCCAGTAAGTTGTATCACGGCCAAGAATTGAACAGCGGTTTGGTCGATTTCAACATCTTCGTCAACTATCTTGGCACAAGGAATAGCCAAGAGAGCATTGACTACTGGCGCTCGGCATTACAGGGCTTTGCATCCGAGGCTTTCCCACAATTGCAACATCAGGTACAACCTCGCCCCCGCAACGTTATACAAAAAGATATCGCAATACCTAGAATCGGAACGCAAGAAATCACGCCTGCAACGCTCGTCCGCGCTGCTTGGGCCGTAACCTCTGCTTTGTCAAGTGGAACGAATGATGTCGTATTCGGCGCCACGGTGTCCGGACGCAACGCCAGAGTTGCAGGAATCGATGCCATCTGCGGCCCTACAGTGGCGACAGTACCAGTGAGAGTACAGTTTAACCCAGAAGAAAGGATTGACGAGTTCCTGCACCAAATCCAGACGCAATCTATCAACATGACACCTTTTGAGCAGGCCGGGCTGCACTTTATTCGTAACTTAAGCGACGAATGTGAGTCAGCCTGTGAATTCAATACTCTTCTCGTTGTTCAGCCTCATGAAAACGAAACAGAAAAATATCTTGAGGGCATTGGCCGGTGGGAAGGTGTCACAGCCATTGATGCCTTTGCGACATATGCTTTGAATTTGATCTGCTCACTTGAGGGCAATTCCGTGGAAGTAAAAGCAGTTTTTGATCAGGATGTCATTGGCAAGGAACAAACTGTCAAGCTACTTGATCGATTCGGCTCCATTCTTGATCAACTTGCCCTGGACCCAGAGGCAAGACAGTTGGCTGATATCAATGGCTTGTCTGACACTGATTTGACAGCTATTTGGTCTCCAAATAGCAATCTCCCCGTCACTGTCTCTCAATGCCTCCATGAGTTGATAGCCCACCAGGCTTCTGAACGACCGTACGCATGTGCTATCGACTCATGGGACGGTAGCTTCACATACGGGACGCTTGACCAGCTGTCCACAAAGCTTGCCCATCTTCTGATTGACCTTGGGGTCCGTCCAGGGACATTTATACCGATCTACTTTGAGAAGTGCAAGTGGGCTGCAATTGCAATGATTGGAATCATGAAGGCGGGCGCAGCATTTGTGCCGCTCGATCCATCTCACGCAGAGGAAAGAACCCGAAGAATCATTGCGCAAACTGAGGCAACGCTTGTTCTCGCTTCCGAACAACATGCAAACAAGTTATTCTCAACTGAGGTCCTTGTTATTGCAATAAATGATTCAGTGCTCAACACCACCGACATTAGCGAGCGAGCGAGTCTCTTGCCTGTCAATACCGAGTCTCCTGCTTACGCACTATTCACCTCCGGCAGCACAGGACAGCCTAAGGGTGTTATAATTGACCACCGGGCAATCTCCACTTCATCTGCCGCCCATGGAAGTCGGATTGGCTACCTCAATAGCTCCAGAGTGCTTCAATTCTCATCATATGCGTTTGATGCATCCATAATGGATATCTTCACTACTCTTTTATTCGGAGGATGCGTTTGTGTCCCCTCGGAAGAGCAAAGGCTGTCAAATCTCACAGAAGTAATCAAAGAAATGGAAATCACCATCGCCTTTTTCTGTCCATCTGTAGGCAGGCTGTTGAATCCCAGTTCGTTCAATGCGAACTTGACCATTGTATTTGGCGGGGAGCAGTCGACCGACGACGACTTTCATCGCTGGCGGGGCAGTGCTCGCATTATTAACGCATATGGTCCCACTGAGAGTGCCGTAGTTTCGACGGTGAACCTTGAGACGCTGCTGCCCAACTGTGGATTGAACATTGGAAAAGCTGTCGGCTGTTTAACCTGGGTTGCTGATGCGAATGATGTCGACAGACTTGTACCATTTGGCGCAATGGGTGAATTAATCATCGAAGGGCCAACACTGAGCCGCGGCTATCTTGGCGATGTTGAAAAAACTGCAGAATCATTCGTTAATGATCCTCCATGGTTGTTGAAAGGCGGTGCCGGCCATGCTGGTCGATCTGGGCGTCTGTACAAGACGGGAGACCTGGTCAAGTATACCTCCAATGGCAGCTTAGAATTTGTCGGACGCAAGGACGATCAAGTCAAGATCAGAGGTCAGCGCGTAGAGCTGGGCGAAGTCGCGTACCAAGTGCGAGAGTGCGTACCGGGAATAACAAGTGTTGCCGCCGAGGTCATTACTCCTCAGGGTGCCGATGCTGTTCCTACTCTGGCAGCATTCATTGTGGCTGAGGATAGCAATGGTAGCAATGCAGTCAGGCCTGCTTGTATTGCAAGTATCTCATCACAGTCCCAGCTAAGACTCGAGCAGCGTCTGCCTCGATACATGGTCCCGTCTCTGTACATTGCTGTTTCAGAGATACCGTTGAATACATCCGACAAAATTCACCGCCACCAACTACGAGCTATTGGATCGCAGTTTTCAGTTCAACAGCTGGCAGAAGCTCGTGCTTCTTCACAGAACACTGAGAAGCGCCAGCCTGTCTCCGAAACAGAGAAGCTGCTCCAACTACTCTGGTCGCGCACATTAAAAATTAATCCGGACACAATTGGATTGGACGACAGCTTTTTCAGCCTTGGAGGTGATTCGATTTCGGCCATGAAGGTTGTGAGCGAGGCTCGCGCCGAGGGTCTGCAGCATGCCGTTGCAGACATCTTCAATCACAAGACCATTGGGGCGTTGGTCGGCGTGGTACAGCGAATCGGTGTTAGTGTGGCAACCGACCTGCAGCCATTCGAACTCCTGGGTAGAGAGCAAAACCTTGCCAAACGCCTCGTTGCCATTGCAGCTGACTGTAACGTGGCGCCGTCTCAGATCCAAGATGTCTATAGCTGTACACCTCTGCAGGAAGGTTTACTGTCTCTTACCACAATTACCTCTGGTTCCGCTTATATCATGCGTAGGAGTCTCTCTCTTGATGCTACAACTATCGATCTGCCTCAATTTTGTAGCACTTGGGACCGTTTGGTGGAAATGATCCCGATCCTACGAACTAGAATCATCCAAGACGACCAATTCGGCCTCCTTCAAGTTGTTGTGGATGAAAAAGTGCAATGGACTAGGGAAACAACAATGGATCGCTACCTCGACAGAGAAGAGGCAAACCTTTTCGAACTGGGTTTACCCCTACTTAGACTGGCGTTGATTGGCCAAGGTGCAGCGCTTCAATTCGTGCTGACGATGCACCATGCCATCTACGATGCACCTTCTTTGGGTCAAATTTGTGCTTTGGCCAGCCATCTTTACCTTGATCAGCCAAGTAGTATCCCTATTGACTTCAAATATTTTGTACAGTACCTCACAGAGCGAGACAATAAGTCTATTTTCCAATTTTGGCAGCAATACTGGACTGGGTTTACAACGGAATCATTCCCTGCCCTAAGAGAAAGCAGACAAGTCAACCCACAGGCTGAGCAAAATCGCCGAATTACTTTTCAATCCGAGAAGGATAGCAGAGTTACAACTGCCAGTGTGGTTCGAGCTGCTTGGGCCCTGACAATTGCGCAATCGACGGGCGAGCATGACATCGCGTTTGGAGCCATCTCCTCTGGCAGGCAAGCCTCTGTAGACGGCGTGGAGAGAATTATTGGCCCAACAATTGCTGCGGTACCTGTTCGTGTCAGAGTTGATCTTCAACAGGAGGTCGGTGAGTTCCTCGACCAAATTCAACAGGACGGAGCAGAAATGATCATCCAAGAGCAGTACGGCCTTCAAAACATCCAAAGAGTAAGCAAAGAAGCCAATCTTGCCTGCCAGTTCCAATCATTACTGGTCGTTCAGCCTGTACAAGAAACCGAGCTTGGTGACTTTGGAGCTCTGGGTCACTGGAAAGAGTTGGCCAGCATCGGAAATTTTGCTTCTTATGCGATAAATCTTATATGTACTCTGGAACATGGCGCTGTAGATGTAACAGCAGTATTTGACGAAACCATCATCAGTCCTAAATCACTATCTCGTCTGTTGAATAAACTGGCACTGTTCATCAACCAGCTTACTACAGCAACAGGGAATGAGACGCTGATAGATATCACCATCTTGTCGCAGGCTGACTTACGCGACGTCTGGCTCCTGAACCACGAGCTTCCATCCAGTATTGACCGCTGTTTGCACGAAATGGTTGACTCTCAGATTCAACGTCAGCCCAACGGACAGGCCATTTGTGCTTGGGATGGCGAGCTGACATTCTTGGAATTAGACCAAGTTACTACGAAACTTGCAAACCATTTACGCGAAATAGGCGTCGGTGAAGAAACTTTTGTTCCTCTCTGTTTCGAGAAATCGAAATGGATGGTCATATCGATGCTTGCGGTGCTGAAGGCTGGCGGCGCCTTTGTACCGATAGATCCTTCCCAGGCATCTGATCGAAGAGAGCGCGTGTTTGCACAAGCGAATGCAGCTGTCATTCTGACTTCCAAGCAATACGCTCCGACTCTCTCTTCCAACGAGAGACGTATTGTGACCGTGGATTCGCGCTTTGTGGATTCTCTGGCCATAGACCATGTGCCCTCTAAAGAGTACAAGCCCGAGTCTGCCGCGTACTGCATTTTTACTTCCGGTAGTACGGGTCAACCCAAGGGCGTTGTAGTTGAGCATCGTGCCATCTACTCCAGTGCAGTCTATCATGGTGGAGCGATTGGATTTGACGAGTCATCCCGAGTGTTGCAATTCTGCGCTTACACATTCGATCCAAGTATCATGGAGATCTTCACTACCCTGGTACACGGAGGATGTGTCTGCATTCCGTCAGAAGAAAATCGACTCAACGATATTGAGACTTTTATCAACGAAATGAACGTCAACACGGCATTTTTCACTCCGTCGACTGCCCGTCTTGTCGACCCTCGACGAGTCAACGGAAACCTGCGAAAGCTATTGCTAGGAGGTGAAAAGGCATTGAACTCTGATTTCGTGCGCTGGCAACATCTAGATACTGTTATCAACGTCTATGGACCCGCTGAATGTTCTATTATTAACTCACTAAACATTATCGCCCGTCGACCTGGTCAGGATGGGTCCATTGGCAAGGCTGTCGGCTCGGTCTCCTGGGTTACTCTTCCAGGAGACCCGAGTCGACTCGCTGCTGTCGGTGCGGTAGGAGAGCTACTTGTTGAGGGTCCAATTATTTTTCGAGGGTATCTCAATGACAAGCAGAAAACAGAAGCCTCGCTTGTTGACAGCCCACCCTGGCTCACCGAGGGCTACGGTAGCGTCCCCGGTCGCCGCGGTACATTGTACCGCACCGGTGATTTGGTTAAATATGACGATGACGGAAGCCTGATTTATATCGGACGCAAAGACTCAACTGTTAAAGTTCGCGGCCACCGCGTTGAGCTCGGTGAAGTAGAGTACCATCTCCTAGAATGTGTGGCAGGCGCAGCCACCGTTGTCGCCGAGATCATAACTCCTGGTGGTGATGATGCAAGTTCCATGCTGGCAGCCTTCCTCGTCGGGCGTGACAAGTTCCTTGATTCGAGTGAGCTAGAGACAGACATCATTTCTGGGTCGATTCGTGTTGTTCATCTTTCTACTGAGGAAGAGAGCATTGTTGCGGAGCGACTGCCCACTTATATGATTCCATCGATTTACTTTGCTGTCACGCAACTGCCGTTGAATACATCTGGCAAAGTCGACCGCCGACAAATCCGTGTCATCGGAAGCAGCTTCTCAGCGCATCAGCTGGCGGAACTCCGGGTAGATGTCGACAGAATAAAGAGAGAGCCGGAAACCGCGGTCCAGTATGAACTACGAGACATCTGGGCCAGGGTACTCAACGCTGAGCCGGACACTATTGGCATTGACGACAGCTTCATACGATTGGGTGGTGACTCGATTGCTGCAATGAAGGTCATCAGTCTGGCTCGCAATAGCGGCATGGTTTTCTCCGCCGCAGATATCTTCCGCTCTCTCACTATCGCTGCGCTGACGAGCCTCTCCCACTCCGGCTCCTCTGCTAGCTTTGATGAAATTGTTCCTGAATTTTCTCTTCTTGGAGACGTTACAGCTGACGCTTATGACCTGCGGGCGTCATGTGCCCAGAATGGAATTCAAGCAGCGGAGATTCAGGACGCTTATCCATGCACAGCGCTCCAAGAAGGTCTCCTGTCTCTGACGTCAAAGTCTACAGGTTCTGCTTATGTGTTGCGAGCCGTTCTTCCACTCGATAAAGAGATTGATCTATTGCGCTACCGCAATGCTTGGAATTCTTTAGCTGAGAGCTTGCAAATTCTGAGAACCTCGATTGTCCAACATGAAGTTCATGGGCTGGTCCAAGTTGTGACGAAGAATCGCATTATCTGGGAGGAAAGATCTGATTTGCGAGAATATCTTAAACAAAACCGAGCCGACCCTATGGGTCTTGGAGTGCCTCTGGTTAGATTGGCCACTGTGCAAGATGCCGAGAATAGTCGGAAGCACTTCGTTCTGACCATTCACCACGCTCTTTACGATGGCTATCTACTTCCTCGTCTGTTTGATACTGCAATGAAGCTATATCGGAACGAGCCACTCACCAGGCAGCTCAATTTCAACTCTTTTATCAAATACGTCAAAGGTGCCGACGTCGCTGCTTCGCTTGAGTATTGGCGCAATTACCTGGCCGAATTTGAATCTCCAATGTTCCCCCCCCCTTCAGCAGCTTCTGCTCCAACATCGGCCTTATCATATACCAAATACTCGTTCCAGATTCCGAGTACAAGCGCCTTGGACATTACTACTGCAACTTTTATCCGTGCGGCCTGGGCCCTTACGGTGTCCGAATCGAGCGGTGTATCGGACGTTGTATTTGGTGCTACTGTATCAGGAAGAAACGTCAGCATTGGTGGGATTGAGGATATTGCCGGACCAACCATTGCCACGGTACCCGTCCGTATAGCTGTCAGGCGATCGCAGACTGTGATGGCATTCCTGCAGTCTGTTCAAGAACAGTCGCTCGAGATGATTCCCTACGAGCAGACAGGCCTGCGCACTATCCAAGGCCTTAGTCCTCAGGCAAACGCGGCATGCCAATTTCAGACGTGGCTCATTACTCAACCATTATCTCAAGAGGAGACGCTACAAGCTTTCGACGTCACGATTGATCAAGATGACTTTAACGAGGCTGGCTTTTCAACTTACGCCCTCAATCTCACCTGCTCATACGACAAGAACAAGATCGTCATGGAGGTCAGTTTTGACGAGAATCGCATTGCGGGGTGGAGTCTAGAACTCCTGTTGAGACGCTTTGGCACCGCTTTTACGATTTTGTACACTTCTATTGGCGACACGACCCTTGGTCAAGTGGACATCATCCCGCAAGGGGAACGCACCCGGCTGTGGGCACGCAACCGGGTCGTACCCGCAGGCCACGACAAATTCATTCATGATATCATCCGAGATCAATCACTTGCCACGCCTAGCCACACTGCCATCAGCGCATGGGATGGGGAGTTTACCTACAAGGAAGTTGAGACATTAGCCACTGTGCTCTCCCGTCACCTTCAATCTCAGGGTATCCGTGGTGGTGACATTGTCCCAGTTCTCTTTGAGAAGTCTCGTCTAACACCTATTGCTATTCTTGCTGTACTTAAATCCGGTGCAGCTTTCACCTTGTTGGATCCATCGCATCCTGTCACCCGCATGCAGGAAATCATTAAACAAATTGAGGCCAAGTTCGTCTTGTGCTCCGAGCCTCTGGAGAGCGTCGCTTCTGAATTGCCGGCTAATAGAGTGGTTGTCAATCAACACCTGTTGTTCACTGCACAGTCGTTGAGTAATCAGTTAAACCCAGGCCATGTATCTCAACAGGATCTTTCCTCACTCATGTACTTGGTATTCACGTCGGGTAGCACTGGAAAGCCCAAAGGTGTCATGATTTCGCATGGTTCTTTTGCATCTGCGTTCCATCACCAATCGAAGCATTCTGGATTTGATTGCTCACAAAGAGTCTACGACTTTTTATCTTATGCCTTTGATTTGTCCATTACCACCATCTTGATGACTTTGGCATGCGGCGCCTGCCTCTGCGTCCCATCAGAAAACGAACGCAAAAATATGCTGATGGAGTCGCTATCCAACCTCAGAGTCACAATGGTCCATATAACACCATCCGTGTCTCGCATCCTGGACCAGGAGAAGCTTGGCAAGTTGAAGGTAATTTTGTTCGGCGGTGAAGCGCCACGCTTGGATGACCTTACCCGGTGGCCCAGCACAGTTCGTGTTATCAACGGCTACGGACCATCGGAGTGCACGCCGACCAGTACAATCAATCCGATAACCGAGTATCCCACCGAGGCGACAAACATCGGGCACGGTGTTGGTATGCTCACCTGGCTCGTCGACGCGAATGACCACAATCGCCTGGTTCCTATGGGTACCGTAGGAGAACTTCTCCTCGAGGGTCCATTAGTTGGATCGGGTTATCTCAAGCAGCCTGACGTCAGCGCTGAGAGTTTTATAAGAGACCCCTTGTGGTTGCTTCAGGGTGACGGATATACTCCCGGGAGACACGGGCGTCTTTACAAAACTGGCGACCTCGTGCGCCAAGATGCAAGCGGCCGTATCGTCTTTATTGGGCGAAAGGATGGACAGGTCAAGCTTCGTGGCCACCGTATTGAGCTTGGTGAAGTTGAGCATCATGTAATGACCTGTGTTAATGGCATCCACCTGTTGGCTGCTGAAGTCATCACTCCATCTGGATCCGCTAACTCAATGTTGGCCGTCTTCCTCGTCTCAGAGGTCCAGGGAGTAGATGACTCTGGACAGAGCGATGGCGCACCAGAAATTATGTCAATCTCGCTAGAGGAAAACACCAAACTTGCGCAGCATCTATCGTCTTACATGATGCCTTCCATTTACTTTAGGCTGCCATCAATGCCACTGAACAACTCCGGCAAGACAGATCGTCGTCGACTACGGGAAATCGGGTCTAGCTTCTCCGTAGAGCAGCTAGCTGCAATGCGAGTTGACTCAAATGGCGAGAGACAAATGCC
This sequence comes from Zarea fungicola, assembly GCA_900169235.1. Lineage (NCBI taxonomy): Eukaryota > Fungi > Ascomycota > Sordariomycetes > Hypocreales > Cordycipitaceae > Zarea > Zarea fungicola. The sequence goes on along the minus strand of FWCC01000164.1, from coordinate 161,848 downwards.
CACTACACACATCGATCGAGCACTTCAGAGTATATGGTCAAGCCTACTAGGACTGGAGCTATCCTTGATCAGTATTGATGATAGCTTTTTCAGTCTCGGAGGTGACTCTATCGCCGCAATGAAGATGGTCAGCCAGGCCAAGGACCTTGACCTTCATATTTCTGTGGCAGATGTGTTCCGAAATCCCACAATCACTGGCCTGACTAGCTTACAGACGAGCAACCAGTTGATTACATACGCCAATGTCGAAGCATTTTCTCTCCTCAATGATAGCACTGAACGCCTCAAATCCATTGCACGCGCTCTCGATATTAATTCATCTCTAATCGAGGACGCTTATCCGTGCACACCGCTTCAGGAGGGGCTGCTTTCGTTGACTTCAAAGGTCACGACGGCATATGTTTCTCGCACTGTTCTGTCTATTGACAGGACAGTGGATTTGGTTCGATTCCGCGCTGCCTGGGATCAATTAGTGCAGCAGATGCCAATACTTCGCACTCGGATCGTGCAAGATCACAGTCTCAGCCTGCTGCAGGTCGTTATCAACGAGGCCGTTGACTGGAGCACGATGAACAACCTAGATGAGTACTTGGCACACGAGGGGGAGCAGCCTATGACGCTCAATGCACCTCTGGTGCGATTCTGTTTGATCCGCCCCGACGACACCACTTGTGCTGCAACGTTTGTGCTGACGCTGCATCACGCCTTGTATGATGCTCCTTCCCTGTACCATATCTGCAACGTCGCAAGTCAAATATATCATGGTGCCTCGCAAGGATCTCCCACCAACTTCAATCATTTTGTTCGCTATCTGGTGGAGCGTGATACTGTTCAGGTTGAGAGATACTGGCAGTCTACTCTGGCTGGCTACAGCTCGGACCATTTCCCCCCCACGCAAGGCTTGACGGTGGCAAACCCCAAGTCCTGCATCTCGCGGCAGTGCCAACTGCCTTCCATCCAATCCCGCAACGTTACAGACGCCACTCTTCTGCGGGCAGCTTGGGCTATAACAGTTCACTTATTTGGAAACACGCTGGATGTCGTCTTTGGAGCCATGGTCTCTGGTCGCGATACTAATCTGGCTGGTATTGAAGGCATTGTAGGTCCTACGATTGCAACAGTCCCGGTTAGAGTCAAGGTTGACTCGTCCAATACTGTCTTTGCATTCCTTAGCCAGGTGCAAAATGATGCAATTGACATGATTCCCCATGCGCACCTGGGACTGCATCACATACAAGACGTTAGTGAGGAAGCTTACGCAGCTTGTCAGTTCCAGACATTGCTCGTTATTCAGCCTCCGCAGGATACACTCATGAGCCAGTATGTATCAATTGGTGAATGGAGCGATATTTCAGGCTCAGGGACGTTTTCCAGCTACCCTCTCAATCTCATTATGTCTTTGGGCAGCGGTGTCGTGCATATCAACGCCACCTTCGATTCTGACATTATTGAACCTGCTCTCGTCCCAAGAATCCTGGATGTTCTCCAGCATGTCATGGAGCAGTTGTCCCACGCAGATGAAGCGATATGTCTGAACGAGCTAGATTTCACCCCTCCAGCCGACTACGAAACACTGTGGGTCACGAATCGAGATGTACCAGCGGCAGTGAATCGATGTATGCATGAGCTAGTGCAACTGGAGGTGATGCAGCATCCGAACTCGACGGCAGTTTGTGCATGGGACGGCGACTTATCTTATGATGAGCTCGAGATCATGTCAAGCCAGCTTGCTCATCATCTTGTGTCTGACCAACAAGTGCAACCAGGCTTGGTGGTTCCATTGTATTTTGAAAAGACAAAATGGGCCGTCGTTTCCATGATAGCCGTTCTGAAGAGCGGGGCTGCTTTCATTCCCATCGACCCTTTACAAGCCGAGTCTAGACAACAACAGATCTTAGCTGAGGTGAACGCTACGGTGGTTTTGGCGTCGCGTCAGTACGAACCAATGCTGCGAGATTCACAATACAGGGCTGTCATTGTTGATGACGATCTCTTACGTGTCCAGGCGGTAGAGAAGTCTGATACCCCGGTCAATCTTGCCAGTCCGGACTCGGTTGCTTACATCCTATTTACTTCGGGAAGTACAGGGAAGCCAAAGGGGGTCATTATTGATCACCACAACATGAGCTCAAGCTGTACTCATCATAGTTTGCGTATCGGCCTCAGCCACGAGACCAGGATGTACCAGTTTGCTTCCTTTGCATTTGACGCCTGTATCTTGGAGATATTTTCGACGCTCATTTCTGGAGGTTGCATCTGCATTCCATCCGACTACGATCGCCTCAACAATTTGAGTTCGAGCATTGTTGCCTTGAATGCCAACTGCGCGTTCTTGACACCATCACTTGCTCACTCCATAGATCCCAGCAGTCTGCCTCTACGTACTGTTATTCTCGGTGGCGAACGATTGACAGACGATGATCTGCTACGATGGGGTACATCACGAAGGATCCTCAATGGCTATGGACCGACTGAGTGTACGGTCTTCTGCGTCATGAATCAAGTAAATAATCATGATGACGAGGGCCTAGGCTCTGTCATTGGCCAGCCAGTTGGGTCAGTGTCTTGGGTTTGCTTGCCGAGCGATAGCAACCAGCTGGCTCCTATGGGTGCCGTGGGCGAACTGTTGGTTGAGGGCCCAATTGTGTCGAGAGGGTATTACAATAACGAAGAGCAAACCTTACAGGCATTTATTTGCGACCCGGTTTGGTTGCTACGGGGTTGTGCCGGACACCCAGGTCGACAAGGTCGTTTGTATAAGACGGGCGACTTGGTCAAGTACAATGACGCAGGTAACCTCGTCTATCTCGGTCGGAAGGATTCTCAAGTCAAGATACGCGGCCAGCGTCTTGAGCTGGGCGAAGTTGAGCACCATTTGGGAGACTGCCTACCAGCCGTTTCTGCAGTGGCAGCTGAGCTGGTAATGCCGGGTGGCCAAGAAAACGGCCCCATGCTGGCCGCTTTCGTAGTAATGGATCACGCTGAAAACACCAGGGACAGCTCGTCCGGGCTTACAGAGGCTCGCGTTTTTGGCATCTCACCAGAGCTGGAAGCGGCCCTGCGACAAAGACTACCCTCTTACATGATGCCCGCCGTTTACTTTTCTCTTGACAAGATGCCGCTTAGCATCTCCGGTAAGGTGGACAGACATCAATTACGGAAAATTGGAAGTAGCATTGCTGGTCGAGAGCTCGCCGAGATTCTACGAGGCTTCCGGGGCGAGAAAAGACATGTAACGACGCTTGCCGAAACTACCATGCAGCGAATCTGGGCCCGCGTGCTCAACATTAATGCCGAAACTATCTACGCCAGCGATAGCTTCTTCCATATTGGTGGCGACTCCATTGCAGCCATGAAGGTGGTGAGCTTGGCCCGAACGGAGCATATGTCACTGACTGTCGCCGACATCTTCCGCCAGCCTCTTCTCGCAGATTTGGCGGCCTTCGGAATGACTTCCGGGATGGGCAATAACAGTCCATCCGTCACCACAGTCATGGAGCCCTTTGAACTTTACGATATCGAAGCCGTGAGCGCGATTCGCCAGCGCGTGGCAGACCGCTACCAAATCGACCCCGAATCTGTAGAAGATGCATACCCATGCACTGCCCTGCAGGAGGGTCTGTTGGCGCTGACTTCCAAGTCGGTAGATTCCAGTTCCTACGTGCTGCGGCTTCTGATGGATCTGTCACCCTCAGTTGACGTGGCCAAGTTACGCAGCGTCTGGGTCGACATGGCGCGCGTCTTCCCCGTCCTGCGCACTCGCATAGTACAGTTAGAAAGCGGCCGTCTGACACAGATCATTGTTACTGACCCCGTCACCTGGTCCGAGGGCCAAGACCTGGGCCAGTATCTCAAGGATGACACCGCGACGCCCATGGTACTCGGCGGCAGCCTTTGCCGTCTTGCTCTGATCCGAGCCGCGAAGAACAACCGTCTCAACTTCGTCTGGACCATGCATCATGCCTTGTACGATGGCCACTCTCTTGGCCTCATGGAGCATACTCTCCGGCAGCTGTACGCGGGCCACTCTTCCAGCGCGCGGATGTTGGTGGACTTCAAGTACTTCTCGCGTTATCTGGCGCAGATGGACACCGAGGCAGCCTCACGCTATTGGTTATCTCAACTCAACGATTTTCAGGCGCAGCCGTACCCGAGCCCTCCCACTGGCAGCACGGGGCCAGCGGCACCGCAGTCGGTGCAGCGCCTCAGCATCGCTGTGCCAGCACCTTCGCAGTCGAACATCACAACCGCGACTGTATTGCGCGCCGCGCTGGCCGTGACTCTCTCGGCCACGGCGAGCACGGATGATGTCATCTTCGGAGCGGTGGTATCAGGCCGCCAGGCACCCCTCCCTGGAATAGAGGCAGTTGGGGGTGCCACCATCGCCACCGTCCCTGTACGAGTCCGCATCTCCCTAACGCAGACGGCAGCTTCCCTACTCCAGCAAGTTCAGCACCAGTCGATTGACATGATACCATTTGAACAGACTGGGCTACAGCAGATCCAGCAGCTGGGCGATGGTCCCCGCCTTGCCTGCGAGTTCGGGACCTTGCTGGTCATTGAGCCGCGCTCAACGGCGCAAAATATGTTCTCTGCTGGCTACAGCACCCAAGGTGAATACACTGACGGTGACTCTATGGGTGATTGGGTAGGTGTTGATGAGACGACTCCGGCAGCCGCCTTTGCTTCGTACTCTCTCAACCTCACGTGCGCCCTAGGAGATGATGGTGTCGTCGACGTCGACGCCATTTATGATGCTAGCAGAATCGAGGGCTGGATGGTGGGCCTAATCCTAGATCGGTTCGCCAGCACTACGAAGCGCCTGGCACTCGCGTCCGACAGCTTGACACTATCGAGCATGGCGGGCATGCCAGAGCCGGAGCTAGAGCAACTATGGGACTGGAATGCCAATGTACCAGCGCCTGTCGACCAGTGCGTGCAGCATAATATACAGCATCAAGCCTTAAGCCGACCTGGTGCCTTGGCCGTAGACTCTTTTGACGGCCAATTTACTTACTCGGAGCTCGACAAACATGCTACTATGCTAGCGCAGGAGCTGACGCGTCTTGGTGTTAAGCTTGGAGACATGGTGCCTGTGTGCTCGGAGAAATCCAAATGGACTGTGGTGGCAAGGCTAGCAATCCTCATCGCTGGAGGCGCCTTTGTATCTTTGGACGCGAGTCAACCGACAGAGCGCCTTGTTTCGATCGTGTCGCAGCTTACGGCCCCTGTCCTACTCTGTTCGGTAAATGAGCAGCCCAGGTGGGCGGATCATGGCATCGTTCTTGTGACCATCGGGCCTACCCTAGACTTGCTACCGGAGATTGAAGCACCCATCGCATTCGCGACCCCCACCCTGGAATCTCCAATGTATGTGGTTTTTACTTCTGGTAGCACAGGAATTCCCAAGGGTGTCGTCGTTTCTCATGGTGCCTTTGCGGCAGCCGCAAAATACCAAGCAACACTACTGCAGTATGACCATCGTTCACGTGTGCTGGACTTTTCATCCTATGCTTTCGATGCCTCCATTAGCAACCTCTTTATGGTTCTTACAACGGGTGGTTCCATCTGTATTGAGACAGATCAAAAGCTCAGAGATGATCTCACTGGAAGTCTGCATGACACCAGGGCCACTATCATCGACATCAGCCCGTCCGTGGCACGCACCATCATGTGCCAGCGGCTGCCACATCTCAAGACTGTGATTTTGGCAGGTGAAGCAGTTTCTGACCATGACATCAGCCGCTGGCCAGAGGAAGTCTCGGTCATCAACGCCTATGGGCCATCGGAGTGCACGCCGACGTCGACACTCAACGGCGCAAGTGGAATGGTTGCTGCACGCAAGTCTAGCATTGGCTTTGGTGCGGGCGCTGTGACCTGGATCGTGTCCGAAAGTGATGCGTCAATCCTGGTCCCGATTGGAGCCATTGGCGAACTGCTTCTGGAAGGCCCGATTGTTGCGTCCAGATATCTCGGCGACGAGGCGAGTACGCAAAAGGCGTTCGTGCATAGCCCCGTGTGGCTGAAGAATGGTTTCCGAGGCCACCCCGGTAGAAGTGGTAGCCTTTACAAGACAGGAGACTTGGTCAAGTACGACCAAGATGGCAGTCTCATTTATGTTGGGCGCAAGGATTCGCAAGTCAAGATCCGCGGGCAGCGAGTTGAGCTTGGCGAGGTGGAACACCATGTGGCGCGCTGCATTCCTGGAACTGCTTCCGTTGTTGCCGATGTCATTATTCCTGAGGGAGAACTCGCCAAGCAAACGCTTGCAGTTTTCATGACCATGGAGGAAGATGGAGGCTACGACGGAGCAGACCACGAAAAGCCAGCAGTCGCCTCCGTCTTCGCGCTCCCACAGGCCACAGAAGACGCTCTCATGGAGATTCTGCCCACGTACATGATTCCTGCAGTCTGCTTTGTGCTGCCGCGGATCCCGCTGACGACATCGGGTAAAACAGACAGGAAACAGCTAAGGGCCATTGGAGGGGCGTACTCTGTTCAGCAACTAGCAGATCTTCGTGTCAGCCAGGATAAGCGCTCGCCATTGAGCGACATTGAGTTGCAGCTGCAAAAGATCTGGGCACGAGTGTTGAATATTGAAGAGAAGACCATTGGTATTGACGACAGTTTCCTACGACTTGGCGGTGACTCCATCAGTGCCATGCAGGTTTCTTCCGAAGCCAGAGCTTCCCTGGGCAATGTGTCAACCGCTGATATTCTGCGACATAAGACCATTGCACGAATTGCCAGCGCCATGGCAAGATCATCAGGCGCCATTAAACAGATCCTGGCGGTCGAGGATACTGATGGTCCTTTTGATTTGAGCCCCATTCAAAACTTCCATGTACAGACGCAACCTGATCCAACCAGGTGTTTTGATCAGACAGCGTTCCTTCGCCTCAGAGTTCCGGTGACCTTTGAAATTATGCAACAGCACCTGCATGCTCTTGTCAGCCTGCACCCGATGCTTCGAGCTCGATTCAGCCTTTCCGCTTCCTCTTCATGGAAGCAGCAGATAACTGATGATGTAGCAGGCTCCTTCCACATTTCCCACTTGCTTGATAAGCAGCCTGGGGATCAAGCTGCCGCCATAAAGCATTGCCGTAACCTCCTTGACATTGAACATGGTCCTCTAATAGCGGCCGTGCTGTTCGGTGGTGACACAAAGAGCATTTTCATCACCATTCATCACATGGTTGTCGACTTGGTTTCATGGCGAATCCTGCTACAAGACTTGGAGAGACTCTTGACAAAACGCCAAATTCCCAACGCTCCAGTGATCAGCTTTCAGACATGGTGTGCTCTGCAGCGACGTTACATGGACCTGCAGACCTTTCCAGTCTCTAAAGAACAGGTCTCTTCACTTGACTTTTGGGGCATCGAGAATAGCTCCAACACTGAAGGTGGCACTGTCTCTGTCCAGTTCGAGGTTGAAGAAAGTGTGACTAAAGCATTGATGAGCTATTGCAATGAGGCATTTGATACACGGCCAGTCGAGCTACTCATTGCAGCACTCGTACACTCCTTCATCCTTTCTTTCCCAGAGCGTGCGCCGCCAGCTGTGTACTACGAGGGCCATGGACGAGAGGTGTGGGATGATAGCATCGATATCTCGAGAACACTGGGCTGGTTCACCACAATCTTTCCCGCTGTAGGAGATATTTCTAAGTCTGCGACGCTGTGCGAGTTGATTCCGCGTGTCAAAGACTTCCTCCGAATGCTTCCTCACAACGGTTGGTCTCACTTTACATCTCGCTTCGTGAGCGAGGCCTCCGCTAGGCAGAACGCAAAGGTTTTCCCAGTGGAAATCATGTTCAATTACACAGGCCTGTTCCAACAACTAGAACGAGAAGATGCCGTGTTTGATATGCTTCCCTTGCCCGAAAACACGAATGCAGACTCTACCTCTGGGCTTCTGAGATCGTCAATTTTTGAAATCGTTGCAACATTAGAAAGAGGGTGTCTCAATATAGGCATGATATCCCCCAGCGGCATTCGCCATTCTCAGCGAGCCATTGAGTGGAGCAACAACTTCAAAGCCACTCTAGAGGGCATGGTGATTGAGCTGAGAAACAAGCGCCATCAGTGGACAATTTCGGACTTGCCTTTGGCATTCAAATCATACGATGACGTTCTCTTTTTCCAGACAGAGATACTCCCACAGATGGGCATCAGCGCTGATCAGGTTGAGGATGTCTACCCTTGCTCGCCGATGCAGCAGGGTATCCTGATTGCTCAAGCAAAAAGCAAGGAGAATTACAAGACAACAATGACCTTCCGAGTGGCTACTCCTAGTGACCAGGGCAAGATTGATCTAGCTGAAGTCGAACGGGCTTGGAAAGAAGTTGTGAAAAGACATTCTCTTCTGCGGTCTGTAGTTGTCGAAACTGTTCCCGGAAGCAGCAAGATGATGCAAATGATCCTGAAAGACCCAGATTGCCGCGTCTCCTACGCCAGCTCAGATGATGATATTGACAGCCGGTCTCTAGATTACAGCAACAATGGCCTACAGCATCACCTGCTCATTCAACACATCAATGACCATGAGATTCTGCTCCGGTTGGCTATGAACCACTCCATCTCCGACGGCTACTCAACGAACATCTTCATCAATGATTTCTACTTGGCCTATCGTAACAAGCTGGATCCCAAAGGTCCAAGTTTCCGCGACTTCATTAGCTTTGTTGAAGATCAGTCCGAGAATAATGGTCAGATTTTCTGGAGCTCGTTCTTGCAAGACGCCTACCCCTGTCACTTGCCGAGGTCCTCTGAGACAAATAGCAGCACTGGGTCTGTCTTAATCGAACTTCCTGGTATTGATGGCACCGCCGTGCAAAGACTTTGCAACCAGCTCGAGATCACACCTGCCTCTGTGGTGGCAGCTGCCTGGCTTTTGATTCTAAAAGAGCTCACAGGTGCATCCATGCCTTGCTTTGGCATGCTACTCTCCGGCCGCGACATTCCCGTTCACGACGTTCATGACATCTTTGGACCGCTTGTCGCACTAGTTCCCTTTGTTTTGCGCCTTGAAGATGACTCCTCTATTGCTACAATTCTCAAAGACGTTCACAAAGGCTACCTAGATATTCTCCCATATCAGACCCATCCATTAGAGAGTATACAACGAATGGCTGGAGACGGTACCAGGCAATTGTTCAACAGCATCATCTCCTTCCGAAGCGAAGCAGAACAACAGCCACAGCCGCAGAAAGATCTCACTATTGAGGTCCAGGGAGGAACCGATCCAACTGATGTAAGCGCAAACTGTACATTCCTTTCTCGCATGCAACTGCTAACAGAACCGCCCCATGAAGTACGACCTGGCTATCACGGCTTACGACACAAAGTCCATGCTTCATCTTCAACTTGAATTTGCAGCCGGTTTCGCAACGGAAAGCTATGCAAAGAGTGTTGCCGACATGTTGCAATCCGTAATTCAAATTATGGCTGCTAATCCGTACTTGAATTGGCGTGCCATTGACTACATGCCTGCGGGCGACTTGCAGCGCATATGGTCTTGGAATCACGACTGCCCCATCTCGAACCATGCTCTGGTACACGAACTGATTGAGAGCCAGATGATAACAAGTCCAGATACTGTAGCCGTCGATGCTTGGGACGGAAGCCTTACCTACCGAGAGCTTCAGACGCATTCACAGCGGCTGGCCCGGCACCTACTGGCGGGTGGAGTGCAGCCAAAGACCAACGTGCCGCTCGGCTTTGAAAAGTCCAAATGGACAGTCGTGGCAATGCTTGCAGTACTCCAGGCCGGCTGCGCCTTTGTGCTAATGGACGCATCACTGCCGACAGATCGACGAACTCACATTCTCTCCGTAACGGATGCCACCCAAGTGCTCTGTTCCGCCTTGCAATATCCGAATTACTCCAAATTTGAGGGGTCAATTTTGGTGGTGAATGCTGAACTTTTTGAAAGCGAGCTGCACCCACGATCAGACTCCGAAGAGCCGTTTCCAAGCGTATGCATAGATCCGTCCTGGCCCATGTATATCCAATACACGTCCGGAAGCACGGGTCAGCCGAAGGGCGTGGTCGTTAGCCACGCTGCGCAGGCCGCAGCTATTCTTCATCAGGCCGCAGCTCTTGGATATGGAAAGGGAATAAGGTCCTACGACTTTACCTCGTACGCATTTGACATTTCTATCGAAACCCACTTCATGACCCTTGCCTCGGGCGGATGTCTTCTGATACCAACGGAAGCGGAAACCAAGGATCGTTTGACCGAGTCCCTAATCTCGAGACGGGCCGATTTGGTAGAATTGACACCTCCAGTGATCAGAACACTAAAACGTGAGAGACTTGTGTCCTTGAAATACTTGGTGGTTGGGGGCGAGGCTGCGCAGCAGGACGATTTCGAGGGTTGGCCAGAAGGTGTGAGGCTTGTCAACACGTATGGCCCGTCTGAATGCACCTCTACTAGCGTCATTAATCCGTATGACTCAGTCTCCAAATCAACCAATATTGGTGTTACGATTGGTGCCGTATCATGGATTGTGGATGCTGATAACTCTGATCGACTGGTGCCGGTTGGCGTCGTCGGTGAGCTGCTTTTGGAAGGACCTATTGTAGGACTGGGATATCACAAAGATGAAGCGAGAACAACCGAGGCATTTGTTCATGATCTTCCATGGCTACTGCGAGGTACACCGGGACACGTAGGTCGAAGCGGTCGACTATATAAGACTGGCGATCTCGTGCGCTACGATGACGATGGAAGCATTGTTTATCTCGGAAGGAAGGATACACAAGTCAAGATTCGCGGCCAGCGCATTGAGCTTGGCGAGGTCGAGTACCAGCTTCGCCAGTGTCTTCCGGGGTCGCCTTTGGTAGCTGCAGAAGTAATTTTCCCAGCCGGCGAGAACCGCAAAGCAGTTTTAGCTGCATTTGTGGTCGCCGAGAACAGTGTGGAGGAAGGTTCTCCGGCAGCCAATTTCGTCATGTTATCGCAAGAGAGTGAGTCTATGCTAGCCGAGCGTCTTACAACTGCCATGATTCCCTCAGTTTATCTTGCCATACCGGAGCTACCGTTCACTGTCTCTGGAAAGCTCGACCGCAAACGCCTCCGCGAAATGGGCGCCGGCTTTTCCACTGAACAGCTTGTAGAACTTTCTGTGAGATCAAGCAGTGAAAGGACGCAGCCCACTACGGATGCGCAACGCAAGCTGCAGCAGATCTGGGCCGACACCCTCAAGCTCGATGTTGCCATCATCGGCACCAAGGACAGTTTTTTCCGTCTGGGTGGTGACTCCATTGCTGCCATGAGAGCCGTCGGTCAGGCTCGTGCCATGGGCATCTCCATTTCTGTGGCTGACATCTTCCGCACGCCGACCATCGATGCACTTGCCACCGCGCCGCCCATCGAGAAGGAGGTTTCGTACAGCGACGTCGCTCCATTCTCCCTCCTGCGAGACGCCTCTGGAGCTCTTGACAGTCGTCGTGCACTCGCAAAACATTGTGGCACCAGAGCCAGCCAGATATCCGATGCCTACCCCTGCACACCGGTTCAGCAGGGTCTCTTGGCCATGACCCTCAAGTCCGAAGGCGACGCCTATGTGCTGAGGACTGTTCTTCACCTCGCAGATAATATCGACGTGGAGCGCTTTCAAGATTCTTGGGACTACCTCTACAAGAACATGCCGATTTTGCGCACCAGAATCATACAGGATGAGCGATTTGGCACTCTACAAGTCGTCGTCGATGACACGGTTACTTGGGACGCCGGTGACAACTTGGATCAGTATCTTAAGGAGTCGCAATCGATTACAATGAGCTTGGGTGGTCCTTTGACGCGATTTGCTCTTATTGAAGACACAGAGACGTCTCAGTCATCGTTTGTGTTAACTATTCACCACGCGCTCTACGATGCTGCGTCAATGGGCCAGATGTGGTATCTTGTGAGCCAACTCTACTATGGTGAAGAGTTGAGTCAGCCTATCGACTTCAAAGTATTCGTCAAGTACCTTGTGGACAAGGACATTGACGCCGATGAAGCGTACTGGAGGGGAACTCTAGCTGACTACGCCTCGGAGCCTTTCCCCCCCGTCAAGCAGAGTGTGCAAGTAAATGCCCGCTCGACCGAAACCTTACGAGTGTCCTTGCCGCCAACTTCCAAGTCCGATATTACCACGGCTGCTTATGTGCAGGCTGCTTGGGCTTTGGCAGTTTCGGCGTCTCATGGAACTAGCGACGTGGTGTTTGGAACAACATTGTCTGGGAGGAGCGCAGGTCTACTGGGCATTGGGGAAATCGCCGGACCGACGATTGCAACAATACCGAAAAGGTTGAAGGTATCACTTGACGACAGCGTGTCAAGCTTTTTGTCGAGAACACAGAGACAATCGATTGATGTGATGCCCCACGAGCAGTTTGGCATACGCCGGATTCAGAGCCTCAGCGATGGTGCTCACCGTGCTTGCGAGTTTCAAACACTTCTAGTTATTCAACCTCGAGATGGTGCAGATACGAGTCAGGTATCTAAGCTTGGATATTTCAAGGAGGATGCAAAGGCAGAAGCTTTTGCCACCTATGCTCTGAACATCACCTGCTATCTGGGCGACGGTATTGTGGACTTTGAGAGCATTTTTGACGAAGATGTATTGGATCGGTCATCCATGCAGCGGCTGCTGGAGAGATTCAGCACCATTCTACAGCAGCTGATGAGCACCAAATGCCAATCTCTCAGGGAGATTGACACATTGTGTGAAGCCGACTACGGAGACATCTGGTCATGGAACAAGATTGTCCCGCCGCCTGTTGAACGACGTCTTCACGACTTGATACACGAACAGCTCCAACTTCGCCCCACAGCCCCTGCTATTTGTGCATGGGATGGTGATTTTACCTACAACGAGCTGGATGCGCTCTCTACAAAACTCGCTGGTCGCCTGTTCAACCTTGGGGTGGGCCAAGAGACAATGATTCCGTTGTATTTTGCGAAGTCAAAATGGATCGTCGTCGCTATGCTCGCTGTGCTCAAAGCTGGGGCTGCTTTTGTGTGCCTTGATGCCTCTCAGGCCATACAAAGGAACGATGCTATCGTGGCGCAAATAGAGCCGGCCGTCGTCTTGGCCTCAAAGCAGCTTGGACAAGAGATCAGCCGACCTGATCTGAGAGTACTGGAAATAGCGGCCGAATTGTTTGACACGCCCCTGGACCCGGAGCAGCAAAGACAAGACAAGTATTTTGAAGCGAGCGATCAAATAGATGCTAGCTCAGCGGCCTATGTCATCTTCACCTCAGGAAGCACGGGAATCCCGAAGGGTGTGGTCATTGAGCACCGAGCAGTAAGCGCGAGCTGCACCTACCACGGTGCCAAGATTGGCTTCTCACCAGCGTCAAGAGTCTACCAATTCTCTTCATACGCATTTGACGCCTGTATCATGGAGATTTTCACGACAATGGTCTATGGAGGCTGTATTTGCATTCCTTCAGACCATGAACGGCTCAATAATCTAGAGTCCAGCATAGCTGCGATGCAAGCAAACACCGCTTTCTTCACGCCGACCGTCTCGCAATCATTAACTCCAAGCATGCTCCCGTTGCTGACCACAGTAGTGACCGGAGGCGAGAGAGTCGATGATTACGACCTTCTGCGATGGACCCAAGGCCGGTCTTGTCTAAATGGATACGGTCCTACGGAATGTACGGTCTTCTGCGTCATGAACATGGGAGATGCGGCCGCAACGGGCTCAGGCTCGGTCATTGGCAATGCAGTTGGCTCCGTCTCCTGGGTCTGTGCACCAGACGACCACAACAGGTTGGTCCCAGTTGGTACTGTAGGCGAGCTCCTCATCGAAGGCCCCATCATCGCGCGTGGCTACTTGAACAACCAGAATGCGACCGACAGCGTCTTCATTGAGGATCCCAAATGGCTTGTGCGAGGGGGAGGTGCACAGCCCGCAGGCCGCCACGGTCGCGTCTACAAAACGGGCGACCTGGTCAAATATGAACCAGGAGGAAAACTGACATATGTGGGACGAAAGGACTCCCAAGTAAAGATCAGAGGTCAACGTGTTGAACTGGGTGAAGTCGAGTATCACATCAAGGACTGCATACCAGAGGCGACGTCAGTTGCCGCCGAGATAATTACTCCAACAGGCGAGAACGCAAGACCGCTGCTAGCGGCATTTGTTGCCATGGTAGGCAATCAGGCTGCGGCTGAAGAAGAAGGGTGCGAGCAGCTGAGCGCTCTGCCGCAACCCGCAGGTCTACGCGATGCTCTTCTGCAGCGGCTGCCGGCATACATGATTCCCTCCCTATATTTTGCCGTTGGGCGTATGCCGCTTAACACTTCAGGCAAGATTCATCGTAAGCAGCTCCGTGCACTGGGCTCGTCACTCTCCACGCAGAGTCTGGCAAGCGAAAACGACGCTATCGTAAGAAGCAAGAGGGCGCCAGTCACAGCAACTGGCAAGACGTTACAAAGGCTATGGGGCACTGTCCTGGGAGTGGAAGCTGCCAAGATCGGCATGGACGACAGCTTTTTTAGTCTCGGCGGTGATTCCATCGCTGCAATGAGAATTGTGAGCTTAGCTCGCACAACGGATCTATCTCTCAGCGTCGCCAACATCTTCCGCTCTCCTACAATTAGCATGCTTGCGAGCAATTTATCCCGGGTCGACAGCTACGACGTTGACGAAATCGGGCCTTTCTCGCTGCTCGAAGGCACTATTGGCCTCAGTGGCATTGAATCTATTGCTAGCGACTGCAATGTCTGCTTGTCGCAAATCCAGGACGCATACCCTTGTACAGCGCTGCAGGAGGGTCTTCTTTCATTGACATCCATGTCTGAAAGTGAGGCGTACGTCTCCAGAAGTGTGTTGGTCTTGGCCAACGGCATTGATACGGAACGTTTCTGTGACGTCTGGACGAGACTGTCGCTAGCGCTTCCTATCTTGCGAACAAGACTTATTCCGACCAAGGTGTTCGGTCTGCTTCAAGTTGTATTTGCAGACCCAATTCAATGGCAGATGAGCAGCAGCATGGCCAAGTATCTTGAAAGCGACCAGTGCGCACCAATAGGTTTGGGCACTCCGCTGGCCCGATTTGGACTGGTTCGCGATTCTCTCTCGTCGCAAATTTCATTCGTTCTCACTCTTCACCATGCAGTATACGATGGACATTTGTTCGCTCGTCTGCTCGATGCAGCCAACCGCATGTATCACGGAGAGTTGACACCGATCTTCCTGCCATTCAATCTATACATGAAGCACTCGATTAATGCCAAATCGGCGGCTGCCGATGCATTCTGGCTCTCATATCTGGACGGATTCAACTCACCCACGTTCCCCTCACTGGGAACAGTCACCACACCAAACCCGACGTCGGTTGAGGTGAGGACGCAACAGCTTTCCCTCGCTGCAGGGGCAAAATTTACCACGGCAAGCTTGATTCGCGCAGCATGGGCGTTGACATTAGCCGACTCAGGTGGCTTGTCCGATGTGGTCTTTGGCACAACTGTCTCAGGTCGGAGTGCCAGTGTCCATGGGATTGAGGAAATTGGCGGTCCAACTATTGCAACAGTGCCGATTCGCGTAAACATCAATCGCCATCAAACTGTCGCTTCTTTCTTGCATGGCGTTCAGCAACAGTCTATTGACATGATGCCTTTTGAGCAAGCTGGACTTGGCCGTCTGCAGAGCCTCTCTGTGCAAGCTAGCCAGGCATGCCAGTTCCAGACCTGGCTAATTATCCAACCCATTGAAGTGGAGACCGAGGGGGCGCCCAACACTCCCATTGTCGAGATACGAGATGCTTCTGCCAAAGCAGGCTTCTCAACATATGCTCTCAACCTCTCCTGTTCTTACACCAGAGACAGCCTTACCACTCAAGTCGACTTTGATGAACAGTGTATCAGCAGATGGCAGGTCAACTTGATTCTCGGCCGCTTTCAATCTTCACTCGAAAAGCTCACGCCCACACACTACGATGAGCTCTTGGCTGATTTCCCGGAACTACCTGCTGAAGAATTAAGCCAACTGTGGGCCAATAACGAGATGGTGCCTGCAAACTCATCGCAGCATATCCATACAATAATCAAGAAGCAAGCCTTGATATCTCCCAACAAAGTTGCGATATGTAGTTGGGATGGCGAGGTGACTTACGCTGAGTTAGACGCATCTGCCACGAAGCTATCGCATGAGCTCTTGTCCAAGGGCATTGGACAAGGGAACATTGTCACAGTCTGCTTCGAAAAGTCAATGTTGACAACAATTGCGATTCTGGCAGTTATCAAGACTGGCGCAGCCTTCGTATTGCTGGATCCAAGCCACCCGAGAGCTCGCCTGCAGGACATTATAACGCAGACCTCTGCGAGCCTCATGCTCTGCTCGAGGGACCAATTCACTGGAGTATGCGCCGGATTAGACGTCGTTAAAGTGATTGTCGGATCCGACATACTGGATGTTTCGTATACTAGCTCATCCGATGACGCGACTGCTGCTCCCATGCCAGAGTTGTCATCACCGCTGTACCTTGTTTTTACGTCGGGCAGCACCGGGAAGCCCAAAGGGGCCATGGTTTCACACATGGCATTTGCATCAGCCTTTGAGCGCCAGGCAGAGTCTTTAGGGTTCACGAGCTCGCAGCGCGTATTTGATGTCTCATCGTATGCTTTCGATGTCGCCATCTCCGCGCAGCTGATGATCCTGGCCGCAGGAGGCTGTCTCTGTGTTCCATCTGAGAGTCAGCGCAAAGACATGCTGACAGATTCCTTTGTCGCGTTCAAAGCGACGCTGATCCTCACGACACCTACCATCATCCGACTGTTTGAGAGAGAAAAGATGACGACTCTGCAATATCTACTGTCTATAGGAGAGCCGCCGCGCAATCAAGACTTTATCGGTTGGCCTACAACTACCCATGTTATCAATACATATGGCCCAGCCGAATGCACACCCGTCAGCTGCATCAATTGCGACGTTGATGTCGGGCCGAATGGCTCACCTACCAACATCGGTTTCGGCATCGGAACGCTAACCTGGGTGGTGGATCCAAATGATCACAACCGTCTGGCACCCATTGGAACCGTGGGCGAACTCGTCTTGGAAGGCCCTCTGGTCGGTCTCGGGTACATCAATGAGCCCCAGCTGACCGCCGCTGCATTCATTGAGAGCCCTCCATGGCTGCAACAAGGTGCTACGGGAATCCCTGGCCGACGAGGTGTTCTTTACAAGACTGGTGACCTTGTGAGGTACGAAAAAGACGGGAAACTGGTATACGTGGAGCGCAAAGACATGCAGGTCAAAATTCGCGGCCAACGCGTCGAGCTGGGCGAGGTTGAGCACAGTCTAGAGCAGTGCGTACCCGAGGCGCAATGCATTGCCTCTACTGTCATATCCATTGGCGGCGAAGGTAGACGCCCTATTCTAGCTGCTTTTATTGCCTTTCAAGGCGGGGATACCAAAGCAAGCCCGGAGATTGTCGCCAAAATTATGCCCGCCGATGACGCACTTGATGAAGCCCTCTCGGCTCTCCTCCCGCCTCACATGGTGCCTAATGTGTACTTTTCGATCAATCGCATTCCTGTAGGACTAACAGGTAAAACAGACCGCAAGAAGCTTCAAGAGATTGGCGAGAGCTTTTCCGCTGAGGAGATTGCAGCCAAGGCTAGCGTGTCACAAGAGGCGAAACGAATGCCCTCCACCCCAACCGAGCTGGCCTTGCAGCAGATATGGGGGCAGCTTCTTGGTGTCGACGTAAATACAATTGGCGTCGATGACAGCTTCTTCCGCCTGGGCGGTGATTCCATTGCAGCTATGCTAATCTCCTCTGTCGTACGAAAGCAGCTGGGCAATGTTTCGACTGCTGACATATTAACACGCAAGACTATTGCAGCTATCGCGCAGGGCATGGATACGGTTACCGATGGATGTAGCCCGCAAAATGATGCCCAGAATACATTAGACCTCTCAGGACGTTTCAAAATCCAGGATAGTGATATGACTCGCCTGGGAATCAACAGCCGGGACGAAATCGAGGTCATTTACCCATGCTCGCCAATGCAGAGGCACATGCTCAAAGCCCAAACTCGAGATTCCAGAGTCTATCGGATGGTTCATGACTTTGAGATTTCAAACTCTGACAGCTTCTGTGTTTTGGACGATGCAAGGGTCACACGCGCATGGCAAGCTGTCGTGAAGCAGCATGCGCTACTACGGGCAAAGCTTATTCCTGCGGATGAGGAGAACAGGGACGTAGCAATGCAGGTAATCCTCAAGGATCCAGCCGTCAGCATATCCTTCCATGAACAAGTCATTTATCTTGAACAGGATCCAGGAAATGTCAGTCGGACTCAGCCTAGCTATGATGCGCACAGCCTACAGCATCATCTGTCAGTCTACAGAGGAGGTTCTCAGCAAGTCATCCTCCGTCTTGAAATCAACCACACCATTATGGACGGATACTCTGTTGAAATTCTATTCCGAGACTTTGCCGACGCTTTTAACGGCAGACTGGAGCCCTCAATGTCATCTTTCGGCGACTTCATTGAATACGTCCAAAATTGCTCGCACAATGAGTCACGCACTTTCTGGGCCAAGAAACTTGCAGCTATGAAGCCGTGCCACTTCCCTACTCTCCCTTCTCGATCCAATAGTCAAGGGACGACTTACATTGAAGTTTCTGGCGTGCAGGACATTGATATCCACAGCTTTTGCGCCCGAAACGAACTTACTTTAGCGACCGTGGTCCAAAGCGCCTGGGCCCTTGTTCTCTACAACCTCACGGGTGGCCAAGACAATCTCTGCTTTGGAACGATTCTTTCCAGCCGTGATGCGCCAGTTAATCACATCACCGCCATGTTTGGGCCCGTGATGTGCCTCGTTCCCACGCATGTGCAGCTGTGCGAGGGCGAATCCTTTCTTGAAACCATGACAAACATCCAAAAAGACTACATTGGCAAGCTTTCGCACCAAATGTATCCCATCATGGACCTCTATGAAGAGATTGGAGATGCACCGCTCCCGTTCAACTCGGCTCTGTCTATTGTTAGGTCAGGTGAAGCTGAAGAGCCCGGCAAATCTGCTGATGCGATCACCTTGCAACGCCGCGACGGATATGACCCTGTCGAGGTAAGAATAACAAATACCGATCTGACCTTTTAAATGAAATGCTAACTTTGACCTTCAGTACGACGTTTACGTCAGAGTACTTGAGCAGGGGAAAAAGCTTAGTATCGAACTCGAGCTGTGGAATGACCGCACTGCAGCAGGCATTGGTGCTCGCGCAGCTCATCTTCTTAAAGCAGCTCTTTGCGCAATTATGACATCCTCTGACCACGATCTTAAAAGTGGTAGCTATGAGGACTTTGTCAATGCCTGAAACTTTGAAAAAAAAAAAAAAAAGAGAAAAGAAAGAAGAGAAAGAAGAAGGAAAAAAAACATCGTCAACACGGTTGGTCAATCGTAGTCATTCCTTTGGTCCTAGACATTTTCTTTGTCATATTCCTTTGTTTGTTGCGTTCTGGTTCTTCATTGTTCCATTGCTATTCCGCTTGAACCTTTTTTTGTTCTACTTTTCAGGTTTAACTGCTTGCCTTTCTTTTGTTTATTCCGTCTGCTAGTCCGCTGAGCTTTCCGCTTACTGGTTGAATTGCCAACGTTTTGACATGCCTCGAAGGTTTTCAAGAAGCTGCAGCTACTTCAATTTTCTTTATCTGAACTAGATTTGTCTCATTGCTTACATACTGTATGTACATACAAAAGCCGCCAAATGGCCATTTCCTTCCGCATGAACACCGCCGCGTGGACGAACCTATTTCTCTCCTTTTCCTTCCTTTTCACCTTGATCTCAAAATAGAAGTTTGCGGGGCAGCTTAACTAGAGTGAGCGCTGCTCGGAGGTAGAACAAATTTCGCGCCGGGTGTGATTATCGCCTTAATAAAGGGCGCCTGAACTTTCATAGTAACCTAGTGTCACGCGGGGCAGGAATTACATATAGATTTGATATAGTTGGTTGGCTAATTCCTGCTCTGCGTGATACTAATTTATACCGGGGATGTTCATGCAATGGCTAAATAACTTCCCCTATCCTGTAAGGAGGCATCCCGCTACACAAGTGGCTTCCTAGAAATCACTTAATCAAGTCTTTCGAGCTATCTATTCTAACTACTACGCATGTTAGACTTCGTACTGACGCGGGCTGTATACTTATAAATGATTTATAAACTTGCGGCTTAAGTATAGTGAGAAGCGCAATCATGGCGGCTAGTCGCCTTAAGCAACTGAGGGGCACAACAATGAGAATCAAAGGATGCGGTCGGAAGGCAGTTGGGATAGATTTATGCAACGTTAATCGATTTCTCAACAGTGATAACTTGTTTAACAGCTGACTGGTAAGAATTCATTCTGTTTATTCGCGGAATACCCCATATTGCATAGCATATCTACCTAGGAGAGTAAATGATCAAATAGAGTGTCCGCTGCCCAGATACAAGCTAACTGTAAACATGAATAGAAAAGAAGCAGCGCATAAAAAAAATAACAAGCATGTCTTAATGTCCTACTCCAATCACATATCGGCCAAGACCCCTCAAGGTAGCAAAAGCTTGATGACGGCCTCATGGCCCCCAGCCCTCGCGCGCGACAACGCCGTCTGCCCAAACCTGCTCCTGGCATCTTTCGTGACCCCGTGCGCGAGCAGCCACTCGACGACATGGTCATGTCCATTGGTCGCGGCCCACGTCAGCGGCGTCCAGCCGTAGACGGCATCCTGCGCGTTGAGGTCGGCGCCCGCGTTCTCCAGGAGCCGCACGACGCCGAGGTAGCCGCTCTCCGCGGCCAGCGAGAGGGGAGTGCGTCCGTCCACCCCGGCTTCGACAGAGCTCGCGCGCGTGCCTTGCTGTGCCAGTACCAGCCGTAAGATGGCCTCGTGACCCTGGGCAGCCGCCCAGCAGAGTAGCGACCGGCCGTGCATGTCCGTGGCGTCGGTGTCCGCGCCATGCTCGAGAAGGATCTCGATTACCTCGCTCTGCTCCTCGTCAAAGGCCACATCCAGGGCCTTATTGATGTGCTTCGCCGACGCTGGGGCTCTTACCTTTGCCGCAAGTAGCAGAATACGCAGTGCATCGAGTTCCCCATTTATGGCTGCCCAGCAAAGTGGCGTGTAATAGTAGACATCTTCGGATTCAGCATCTGCGCCGTGGTGGAGGAGGAGCGTAATGGCATCGCCGTTGCCTCTCGCAGCGGCCCACGACAGGACTGTCTGACCAAATTTGTCCCGAGACTCCATGTTGGCACCATTTTTGAGCAGTGCCTGGATCACAAGTGCCTGCTCTTTGATGCAGGCCCACGACAGCGCCGTCCAGCCACTGTCATCTTGAGACTCAATGTCTGCTCCACTTTCCAACAGGATGTTGATGACCGAAACATAACCCGAGTTCGCGGCAAGCATGAGTGGTGTGCGACCTAGCTCGTCTCGGCTTTCCATGGCCGCACCTCTCGACACAAGCAGCGCAACAGTGGTTCCGTGGCCGTTGGTGGCAGCCAAGGATAGGGCTGTCTGTCGATGTGAGTCAGTTGCTTCCAGACATGCGCCGCTGTTTAGCAGATAGCTGGCGATGTCGTGAAATCCCTTAATGCTAGCCCAGGCCAGAGCTGTCTGTCCGTATTTGTCTCTCGATTCAATATTGGCGCCGTTGGAGAACAGAATTCGAGCCACCGCTTCATGTCCGTTCATGACGGCCCAGATCAATGGCGTTCGCCCGCTTGTATCCCGACATTCTATTTCGGCGTCGCGTTCTAGCAAAGTTTTGACTGCGGCCACGTTACCTTTGGCTGCAGCCCACGAGAGTCTTGACTGCCCGTACTTGAGGACTGTCAGTGTATCAGGATCGCGGGGAGCTGGTTGGGTGATGAGCACTTGCAGTTTCCGCACCCGCAGCAACCGTGGGTTGTCTTGCAGCATGAGTCAAATCGTAGCATTGATTGCATATTTGCCTTTTCAAAAACCGATCGCGGTGGCGAATTACACCACTCCTGTCCCGTAACTGTCGCATGGCTCCGTTCCCTCCTGTTGCTAACCAGGGTCGAATGGTACTTCTGTATTCTTCTTGTAAAACTATTACCGATGGCACAGGATACTTCTTTTAGAGACATTGCAGGTACAGGACTCTGTTATTGTTAGAAACGTGGAGAAACCGACGCGGTAAAAGCGACAAATTAACCAAAAGTTCCAGCACACTGCACAGCGCATGGTCGCTTTCAAGTGCAAGGTCGCGCGCCAGGTGGATAGAAAAAGCCCCCGAAAACTACAAAAAATCCAAGGAAGTGCTTCATATAGGTATTTTTGAGCTTTGCACCAGATCACTGACTTGTGAACGCATGAACCTCCCGGAGCCAGCTCATTATTGAAAGGCACATTGCCGAGCTTTTGGTAACATGCCAATTTGGCGCTACTAGGTCATGCATGGGATTGGTGGCCTTGCATGAGACATCAAATGGGTAGGTGGCCTTGCTTGATCGGGTTTGTGGCTGTTGTAACTGCCGTTTACCAAGCATCGCGCCCAGAGAAGCCTGACTGACGCCTGCTGCGGGCTTCCATCGGTCATTGCCGCGGCCGACGGCAGCCTACCCCGAATACGAGGCCATCACGGCAGCTGGGAATAGTCTTCCTGTTTGTTATTTGTTCATTGCTTTTGCCTGCGTCGGAATTCCTGTATATAGGGAAGAAATCTCTCCCTTAGTTGTAGCTTGCTTTTGACTATCATCAAGTTACCAACAGCATACCTACGGAGAGACGCCCCGCTCAGTACCGTGCCCTGTAACTATTCGTGATCGTTGCCAGCACTGGCCATGCGGATCAAAGGTGTCTATCCTTGCATGCAGGCATCGCCATACTAGTGGGCGATAGTTTACGTCTTGGTGGACTCTTGAAAGCGGGAGCATCTGGACCAGTGCATTCCTGTTTCTACGGATTGGTTTTCTCCGTTACCCTATGGCTGGCCTTGCAAAATCCTGCACAAGAGTGAAGTAACATACTTCATGGCGTACTTGAATAAAACAATTTTCCAACAGTTTATCCAGCTTTATATCTAGAGCATCAGAAGTGAAAAAATGGCAGCGTCGCTTACTGTCGGTTCTAACTTTTTTCTGGCTGCGCAGGTGTGGTAGAGTGCATGAGACAGGACTAGAGGTCAACTTGATCTACCCGATTCGTTCCCAACACATCACTAAGCACTTCCTCGAGAATGGCTAGTTTTCCAAGTAAACTGTCATGATCCGTACCCTCGACAATCTTCGCGGAAAAGTCTATGGCTAGCCCGTGCCGAGCGTGACAGTTGCGCTCCCAGCATTGCTGTAAGTACTGGCGACCACTATCTCCAATCAAAGAGTCGTGCTGCGCAAATATAATCTTGACTCTTAGCCTTGGCTGCGCGATCTTCTGTTCTTCCCGTATCGCCAGCTTCTCAACAAACTTGTCAGGGTCATCGTAGTCGAACCAGGTGCTGCCTTTTTTGAGGCAGACCCTAATCTCGTCATTGAGACCTGCCGTATTCTCCGCTATACCAGCCCGAGTGCCAGCTTGAAGGATTGACTCTAGGAATTGCTTGGACATGCCGTACTCAGACCCCCATCGCAACACTGCTGGAGCTGGTGCAGGCTCTGATTTTCCAGGACCGGAGAACCAGCCATCCAGGAAGCTTACACTGGAGCCAATCGCAGGTCCCACGTAGGAATCGAGCGACTTTGCTATATTATCAAAATAGCTCAGTGCTGAGTTTGGTATATACTGAGCTGCTTGCAGAAACTTGACTTTTGAATGCTTGGTATCGACAAAAGGTGCTATACGTATTAACACCAATTGTCCCTGCCGTGCCTCTCTGGGCCGCAGGGCTTACTTACCGAGCAGTACGGCGTAGGGCCGCGTTGGTGAGAGACTCTGCCTGCATCTCGAGAGCGTATTTACCAAATACAAGGTCCCGGCGCTGTGCGAAGCTAATGCAACGTGCGGAACGCCGAGATGTGCGAGAAGCTGTGGAACAATCTCGACCCATGTGTTGATTCTCTCACCCACGGGAACGTTAGTAGACTGGCCGATGCCAAACCTATACCATGTCAGTATGTTTTCGACAATTTCGCACGCGAACGCACTTGCCGATCAACCGTTAGTATGCGAACGCCCATCTTCTCACCAACAATGTGCAGGAGTAGCGCTTGGAAGCGGGAGGCCAGCAGGCCTGGCATGAAAAGCAGCACTGGTGGCGAGCCGGAGCCATCTTCAGCCGCCTGGCGCCCGAGATCCGAGTAGCTAATGTTGAGTTTCTCGCGCTCTGACGTTGCAGGCACAGAGAAGCTTTTATGAAAGCCAGGCGCTTTCAAGTACTGGATACATTCATCGCTCTGGTTGGAAGCTGCCATTGTGTTGAATGGGCAGCCCCCTTTGCAAAAAATACCTAAGAGTGTCCAGAAATACTCTTACCAACCACTGAGGAAGCCATGACAAAGGTGTGAGGTTTTCTGTACATTGGTGACCGAGCGCTACTGCGGAATTACAATTGCAAGTGATGCCTTGGCAAAGCCGGATCCTCCTCGCTTGGCCTCTTTACATATCTGCACAACCTTCATTGGTTGGCTCCGGCCGGAGGAGGAGGAGCTAAACCGTATTTCGCGGCTGGCTGCGCGTGGTTCTCCGCTTGCGTGGGTGGCCTTGCATTAGCCTGCGCTGCTAAAAATAACAAGGTGGCTGTCGAGGGCCGCCGATGTACAAATCACATCACTGGCAAAAAAGCCGCACGTTTGGAATCCACACTGTGCCGAGTCGCTGATCAAAGCTTCACTGTCGTGCTATTGAAGTACCTCGGCATTGACTTGTCATTCAAGACTACGGAGCTTGGCTAAGTACATTTGAGATTAGATACTATCAGAATTCGCCAAGGATAATCTGCGTGTATTCTCATGCTAGCTATTCAGGGTGTAGGGTACCCCGATAATTGTCCTCCAATTAACGGTTGTGTAAAGGCACCGGCAATTCGGCTAAATCACCAAGCGGTAAGAAAACGCTGACTGCTCCCTGGGTACCCTCCAACACTCTACTTCATTCTTCTGCACTCGGCGCCTGGGTACCCGCAACTACCGGATAGCGGCGGAATGCTAGTGGTGCAGCGAAAGCACGCCAGCTCATGACAGTCGAGTCTAGAGGATCTCCGGAAACTGATCTCATATTGACTAAGAATGTAGTGGATAGATTGTATTAAAAACTAGAGAGAAACAAATAGCAAACTAGACACTGAAGAGGCTAGGCTTCTTGCACGGCCGGCGTCATGCTTGGCTGGCTCGGTATATATGAGTGGCTGGAGGCAGGGTCAGCTGAGCATAGAATGCAAGGCTAGCTTTAGATGAGACTGGATTAATTGGTGCATTATTTAGGCATGGGCTGGCTCATAGCTTGGTGTAAAGCTTCTTATCTGATGCACTGCAAGCTTGATGCAAGGCTAGGATGATCTACGGCTAGGCAGCCCTCTTTACACGGCCTGCTTTTGTTTACTTCACAAGTCCTACAGCTCATTATCAGTACAACAGCCACCATATGGTTTTCTAGCCATGCCGCGGGCGGTCGTTTTTCGTGCTTGAGTTTCGCGCTCGTGTTCGCAACATCTTCCCCACCATAGCTGGCCACGCAATCATCATTGCCAGACGGTCTCGGTCTCAGTATTTCCAGGGATGCCTAACAGCATTGGTTCTCGAACTTGATGCTATAGACGCATTTGAGGTGCATATTTACAAAGCCTGGGGGTAGGGAACGGGACGCTTCATCTTGCACTTTGGCTTCCAGCACTCCGAAAGACTATCTAGCTGGCAAACTGCCCATCGGAGCCGAGAATATTACATTTCAGAGCGTAGTAGAAATTGTGAAGAGGCTAAAATCTGAGGCGGACATGCAATGATTAGCAGGCTCATGATTCCTATTGTTGGGCAGGATCTTACTGACTCTTCCGCTCTTCTCTTCATCACCGTCTTCGCGGTGCTTACTTCAATTTGACGCACTTTTAGCTTGAAATTCCGGTTCAACTCTCCCATGTTAAAGGAAAGGTGTAGATCCGTTTCTACACTCCTGCCATCGCTACTGCTGATCGAATGGTTGAGTGAGCCCGTCGCGAAGAAGATGAGAACTCTGAGAAGCGACTAACGGTATAATGCAAACTACTGATATTGGCTAACGATGGTCGCGAAGTTGATATGTTCTCTCTTTTCATGCTTGTTTCTCTCCCTCTTGGTACTAAACCCTGTTGACGTGCGTTCGTCGCCTTGATAGCACCCAGTGATCCTGCAGAAGTAGTTGTGGAGATGTGCGCGGTAATGCTTTTCCAGGTCAAGGGGTCGAGTGAAGAGTACCTTTGAAGAACATTCAGGGTACGGACACTCTAGAACGGAGGCTCCAGTCGCGTTCAACGACAGCGGGTAAGCCTCGTCAGATCCCTCAATGGAAAGACCGGCCATCTCAGCTGAAGAAGTCGGTATTGGGAACAGCTCCCCCACTACGTCATCTGCCATATGTGGTAACCTAGCAGGGATGCTGGATAGGTTGACAGGAAAGTCCCATCTGACTCCGAGCACGTCATTGTCTAGGTCGCCCATGTTGTCAAGGTTGGCTGCCAAGTCCGTGGAGTTTCCCACTAACCCTGACCAGAGCGTTGTTGAATCAACGGCAGAGTCGATACCGCAGGCTGGATTGATGCCGCTGTTATAGTGGCCGCAGTCAATGGACGACGCTTCCAGCTGCGAAGTTGCATCTTGAAGCGCAAAGATGTTGTCGTACTGTGCAGGGGATAAGTCTGAGATGGATGCAGTTTTGGGGCTGTATATTTCCCGTTTCGCTTCTTCATATCGCCCCATCGACGTTGTCTCGCTCAATTGAGGTAAGTACTCCTGATAAGTGCTGTATGACAGCGCAAAGTCGTCGGCGTTGCTACGTTGTCAGAATGTGAGCGGGGAGCTTGTAACAATGGGTGCGGTACTTACCCAATGTGTGGAATACTGGCTTCGGCCATGCTTGTTTCTGTCTGTGATGATCAAGGACTTTCTTTTTCAACTAGAAAACGAAAGAGAAAAGTCTAATGCAGCAGCAGCGAAATATGATACCAGTCGGCCCACGGGACAGACCAGGTTAACAGCCAGTAACGATGATGCAGTGACGCCTGGTTGGTGAAAAGATATGGTGGCTAGCTACCCTTCTCGATACCTCGCTAACAAGGCACGTAGTTGCTCGGTGCTGGCAGGCAATACTTCACTCCCCTTTGCGCAGGCTGGCGTGCCCATAAGAGCACTTATACTATTATCTAGCTAATTAGATAATACACGTATATTGTTCTCACTCAATACCGACACAACTCTAGGCATCACTGTACTTTTTTTGTGCCTCTTACCCCGGTTTCGGCCGGCTTGTTCACTCATGAGCTGTTGATAAGCTGTGCAGCTCATTAGAAATTACCCCAGAGAATTCGCGCCAAGCGGCAGGTGGCCTTGCATTAGTGTCAACGCTAACCTCACCAAGAACTTGTGGCGCTTGTGTTCATGTGCAATAGTAACAGATCGGGAAGTAGGATGATACAGCAAGACTTCTGTCAGACTCAAGGTTTTGTATTTCAACCTTTGGTCAGACTGGGGTAATGGCGTCAATGTCTAACATCCTCAAATATAGTCAACAATCCTCTCAATGCCTATGCTCGAGGTAGTTCACTTGGGCCGGTTGCTGGCGGGAGACGAGCAAGAGCAAAACAGGTTGCTCCACGCCCTGTCGACCCAGGGTCTCTTCTTTCTCGACCTGCGCGAGACCCCCGTTGAGGCCGCGCTACAACCCCAACAGCTTATCATCCCCGCCCAGCGCAGCTTCTTTAACCAAGACTTGCCGGCCAAGTTGCCTTACACCACGCAATCTGATCATGACGGGTGGGTCTAGAAACGCGCGGAAACATTGTTGTGAAGGGATTGTTTCCAGCTACTGAAGAGATGCGTTCTAACTAGTGCGCTACCTACAGTTTCCAATATTGTGAGGAGCTCAGCGTTCAAACTCTCAAGGTTAGTCAACTCCTTGTTTCCATGAGAAGAAATCGACTCTTGCGGCGTTATTTCAGTCGTTTTCCTTTATTTGATACTTTTCGTGTTTTGACTCTCATCTTGGCCATTTCCCCTCTGCATTGAAAACGTTTGCATTGACAGCTTGTTCCTGTAGCTATCACGCCGACAGCAGGTTGAAGGCTCTCTTGCGCTGCCAGCCAGCTTACAGCCGGTGGAAACAGCTATATTCGATGTGGCAGCCGTCATGGACGGCGTACTAAGGGAGTTGACCCTCCAGATTTGCGGCTTCCTACAGCCCCCAATTGTGCCCGCAGCCGCCCAGAACCCCAGCGACCCTGGCCTAAGCAACCTCTGCCTTGGGTTGGCGGCGGCGACGCCGGGCACGGAACTCATGGAGCGCCACGTGGACTCGGACATTCTCACAATGACGTGCTATACTGAGCCATTTCTAGAGGTGCCACATCCCGTCACTGCAGAGTGGACTGTCGTGGATGTGTTTGGCGACATGCCTATTGTGAATGTGGGAATGAGCCTGCAAAAACTGTCTGGAAATCGATTTCGGGCGCCACTCCATGGGGTCAGACAATCGCAGGAAGTCATTAACTTGATCATGTACGACTTACACGACGGTACTGCAACAACAGCACTACTGAGCATGGGTTAGACTCTAAGAATATTATCTTCAATTTACCGTTTTTTTTTTAACTTGTTATAACACTCTTAACCAAACTCTTTTATATTAGAGCTCTTGCATGAGCTTCGTTTATCTGCGTCGCTTCAATTTTGCGAAACCGGTAGTTAAATATACAAGCAGGTTTTGTCTCTACTATATCAAACCGAGAGAGCTGTCAATCTGACTTGATCCAGCAAAAATATTCGTTTACAAATGGACCGTTGTCCTGTTTGGAGTATCTTGGCCGAATCCATGGACAGACGCGGCACAGGGATACGATATGTTTCACAAATCGAAAGTTCCGGCAGTGATTTTCAGGGTTTAATGTATATTTCTTTTCGACAGTGACCTAATTTACGATGCTTTCCATGTCATTCATGTAATATGTCAGGAACGTTTCGGTATATAGCTTACCTCTCACATTACTTCGACTGTAGAATAGCCAGCCAAGATTAAGCTTTAACATCCTTTGCTTATTACTGTGCATGTAGATTGACGTATGAAATGAAGATGTTCATCCTCAACGCCAAGACGATTTACCTACTAACCTACAACTTAGTGATAATGGGCGTTCCGAGGGAAAGGGCTACTAGTGACTCGGCACACACCATAAACCTAACCCGCCTTACCACCAATGATACAGAGTATAGGCCTGCGAAAAATAGGTGAATAAATAAATTGCTACAGAGTACAAGGGCTACAAACAAAAGCATTCAAATTCGCAGGAAGACTAAAGTGGTGCGGGTTTTCGGCATGGGTCTTCGGCAAAATACTTCGGTATGGGCTGCCCCTACGGCGGCGAGGAATTGCATAAAAAAGAAAGTACCTCCCGATTGCTACTTATTATTATCCCTGTTTTGTTTTACAAGCCTTAATAGGTACGAAACTCGAGTATTGCCTGGTTCTCGCCGGAACAAGGGAGCATTACGAATCTCCGAGAATTTTCAAACACATACAAGAATCCGTGTCCTAGTTATAAGTGTACAGCCGATTCAACTAAATTTACTATTTGCTTGCCAACACCTGCTGCCAACGCGCGATGGAAGTTAGCCCACAGCAGACCATTATGAGCAACTCCAACACGGACGAAAAGCTCGTCACAACTGTACTTGACGATCTTGCTAGGGACTATCCACAACGTACTTTTGCCGAGTTCCTGCAACCTCCGCACCTAGATCAGAGTGTCCTTTTTGTCACATTAGCGGAATTTGCCAATGCTGTGGACCGGTTAGCCTTGTGGTTGAAAGAAAAAATGGAGGAAATGGCGCTCAACTCATTCGACATGGTTACATATATCGGTCTACCTGACATTCGATACTATTTGATGCCTTTTGCAGCTTCTAAGGCCCAGATTGTTGTATTTACACTCTTTCTTATTTGAAGTTGATAAGAAAACTTGCTAACAAGCAAAAGCTGCTCTTTTCAGCTCCTGTAAATGATGTTGCTGGCCACCAGAGCCTCATGGAGCAGACAGGGAGTAAAGTGCTCTTCTATACAGATGATATGGCTCCTTACGACTTATTTAAAGTCTGTAGCAACCTACCCTGCATTTCAGTTCCCACCACATACACTCTATCAAGGGAAACAAAGGTTAAGGACTTTCCATATGAGAAGTCATATAACAAGGCCAGAAAGGACCTTGTAGTGGTCAGTGTATTTCATGTGCAAATGGGAAATCGTAATACTGCTAACCTCTTTTATAGTATTTCCACACCTCTGGATCTACTGGTAGCCCAAAAGTCATTCCTTGGACAAATGAGGTACCGGCCAGCGCTGCGTTTTCAGTCCATCTTACCGACCTCGATGGCCGCCCTGTTCATCCACGCTTCCAATGCAACCCTCCTGGACAGCCTCGTCGCAGACTGCTCTCTTCAGTATCTGCGTTCCATGAAAGCATGGGACTCCTAATTGTACATGCGCTATATACAAATACTATAAACGTTCTTACCCCAATGCACCTGTCGCATTTCGAATATACTGCCACTGCTATGACAAAATGGATCCAGGAAAGTAAATGCGTGGCTTTGGTTACTTTCCCATCTCGGCTAGAGCCTGCCTGCCATAACAGCACATACATGGCGGAGCTAAAGCAGCTTAAATATCTCTTCACCGGCGGAGGCATGCAAAGCTCAATCACCTAAGGTCCTATTCGAATTTACTAATATCATGTATACAGCCGCCCTATCAGAAAAGCTCACTAGCCAGCTCGCACAGCAGGTCGCTATCGCTCCCAGCTATGTCGCCACCGAGCTGCCATTCTTCCAACTCCACGCTGCCGACCTAGACGCCGGGGAATATATTTGCTTTGACAGTGTCGCTCACGGGATTCAATGGCACATTTCATGGAAGACAAATTTGAGCTGGTATTCATTCGCGATGACACGCTTAAACTACCACCCCAGGTGATATTCCAGATATTTCCGGGTAAGCAGGAGCCTAGTATGGGCGACCTCTTCTCGCCACACCCGACAAAGCTACACCACTGGCGATTTGCTTGTAGGGTAGATGATATCATCATTCTAAGCATTGCGCAAAATATTAACCCTATTCCATTTGAGCGAGTAAGGACTCATAAACTGGTCAAGGCAGTTGCTGTGCTGGGAAGCGGGCGGCCGAGTCCATGTCTGCTGCTAGAGCTATATGATAGAACGAACACCAGCGCGAAGCTCGACGAGATCTGGCCGAGCATGGAAAAGGCTTGGGAGGGAACACTGAGCTACAACCGAGTCGACAGATCTCGGGCTATCATCGCAAATCCTAGAAAAACACTTCTAAAAAATGCAAAAGGCGAGATAAAGAGGAAAGATTTAGAGGCATTGTATAAGGAGGAGATCCAAGAGCTGTATTAGCACAAACTAGACGAGAGCCTACGAAATCGTTGGCATTGGCAACCATAAGGCGCCAGAACCGCTGGCCTCCACAAGGGGTGCCGAGCCTGTCCGTGGCAGGCCAAGCGATAGAATCTTTATTTCAGGGGGGATTTTCTGGTAGATTTACTTTCCGAGTTGAGGGTTTGGCAACTGGAGCAAGGACCAACAGCCATACTCACCCGGCTAGCGCACCGCCCTTGGAAGTGATTAAAGGGCAACTGAGTATGCATGTTCCACGCCTGCAAGGCCTTGTCGACTTGACAGTATTTAACTTGGTTAATTGAATGATTATTTCGATTTGAACGAGAACTTAAACTAATACTTGGCTCGCTCATTATAACCGTATGGCAAGTCTTTACTAGCCACCATTGAGGCTTGATTTCTCGCCCCAGCTTCAGATTTTAAGTATTAATACCAAGAAAATGCGAGGAATCGTTTGCCTTGCACCAATTACCTGACTTTTTTTAAAGTTAAATCTCTGCCCCTAAGAGACAGGTCGTCCTTTCCCGTTGGAGTTGGACCAGATCAAGTCACGCGGCCGGCCAGGATTCAAGGCATCATGGAAGGAAGTAGCACAGGGGGAACAGCGATGCACACATAAAGGGTTAGATAAAGGAACATTTGTACGGCACCTTGCAGAATGATTGAAGGCATCCAAATGTCTGCTGGGTATGTGAGCATCTGAAAAGCACGCCAGGCCAATTGTTTGCTTCCTCGAATAGCCGCGAGTCACTAAGTCTTACATTTACATGAATAATTAGGGTAACAGAAATTCACAAAGCAGCGTAATTTTACAGGAGAGGAAAAAGGTGAAAAGGGAATAGATGCCTATATTGTTTAAAGTAGAGCCTAATTACATGTAAATAGAATCCCGTTTAATTACCTTTGCCATTGGCTATCCAAGCGTGCGAGACAGAAGCCGGCAGTTCCTCAATGCAGCATCAATCTGCAGACAGTGTATAGATATTTCTGCTAAGCCTTAACAAAAGCAGGGTCGCAGAAAATCTTGGCAACCTTGCTGGAAGCAGGTTTGACAAAGGTCCAAGGTCCAAGACCACCATCAGCAAAGGTATTCTGAACGTTCGCTCCGCGTTTAACGGTAATTGGTTTGTTCCTCTCGTCCCGAACTTGGCATCGGAGGTCCTTCTTCTGTACACCAGAACCAAGAGAAAGGTTGACAGAGTTGAACGGACCCCTGGAGGCGACAGGATTCTGTACCTCAGGAACAAGACCAGCCTTCTGGAAGGCTGTCTGGGTGGCCAGGTCGCCATCAGAGAGAGTCACTCGGATGCTAGTGTCGGCAGCCGCAGCTGGGGGGGCGGGGGGTGCATTTTGGTTGGCCGCCTTGAAAGCAGGGTCACACTTGATCTGATTCACCTTGGTGGCACCGGCCTTGAAGGTCCATGGGCCTTTGCCAGCATCGCCGAATGTAGTATCAACATTGGCTCCACGAACAAGAACGATGGGTTGGTTGTTGGAAGCGAGGACTTGGCAGCGGAGGGCCTTGTTGCCGAAATTAGCAGCCAAGTTGAGCTCAACTGACTCAAAGGGGCCAGAGGAGCCAACAGGACCTTTCTGCTCTGGCTGGTTGCCGTTGAAGCCAGTCTGGGTCGTCAGGTCCAAGGGGACACTGCGAAGGATGACCGTGGCAGAGTCGCTGGCACCAGGGATCGACGCAGCAGAGACACCAGTGGTGGCAACAGTGAGAAGTGCAGTAAGATACTTCATGGTTTTGAATAGTCTTTGTGATTGTAGTAAAGTTGATGCTTTAGAGTTTGAAGAAGAATGTAGTGTTAGCTTGAGGTTTTGTTTAATGATGTAGAAGGGCATAAGAAATTGGACGGGAGAGATCTGTAATTTATAGCTCATCCAAGCTGAGCCCGCATAGATTAAGATACTATTGTATACTCAAATTTCCAAACGTCCTTGTACGGGAAATTACCCAGAGACAGCTTCGCCACGTACAAAATGCGCCAAGCAAGTAAACGCCACACGCGCTACACGCTCCGATAAAGTGATGGATTCTAAAAAAAAAAAAAAAAAAGACACAATTTCTCTTGGCCCTCGTCTTGGTGCTATAACTTTACTCTCTATCACGCTACCAAGTATAGAAAATGCAGACCACGCGGACAGAGTCTGAGGAGCAAATCCACACCGGATGCGTTCATTCCCGAATACAAGTGGCCCAGGCAATGATCTTGGCGCGTGCATGGCACTCCACGAGGAACAACGATTTACTAAAGGTAGATCTTAAAATAGCAATCTGCGAATTTGTCATGTATATCCCTCAGGTATTACACAGTTCGCAGCGCCGTCAGTCCTTGGCAGCGTCGAGATGATTACGTGTTTATGATTGACTTGCTGTGGCGTTCTTGTCTCCCCGAGTGCCTTTGGTAATAAAAAGTACTAAAAATCTCGGATACCAGCCCGATGCAGTGAGTCAGTAATGCTTGGTATGGAACGCGGTTTTGTTGATGTCGCCGAACCTGGCTGGGAGGGCCATGATGCTTTTCTCTTCCTTCAAGCCGATTGATCCTACAGCCGAGATATACTTCCTACGAGGCTGCGCTATCTGCTTTGTCGGCTATCCTATGGAAGATCAAACTTTATTTTTCTTAGTCCACTATAAACTTAAAACCCATCAGAAGATGTACGCCAACTATTCAGACAAGTGCTTACCATGCGAGTCATGGCATAACGCCTGCGGGTAACTTCGTTAATTGTTGATTAACCAATCAAGATTATGGAGTGACAGGAGTCAAGGGGCTAGCTACCCGGTACCCGAAAACAGCATTTATTAATAAAGAATACAGAGCAGCCTCGTATCTCTAAAGCTAGCATCATCTCGTCAGCCAGTTCTTTATTCTATTATTAGCAATAATATTGAGAAGATATTAGTCTATACCGTTTGAAGTGATCAAAAATGTCTCGACAGAAACCTTGTCTTGCATATTTCTTGCCCGGAATATCTTTCTTCTTAGTTTCTAGCTCTAGTTAATTCCACTTGGTTCGATCTAACGTATTTCAACGTTTGAATTCCATATGCAACTTCCAGCGGTTTCTCCACTAATTTCAGCAGGGGCACGGTGGCCTCTAGTTGCTAGATTTCCCATGTTAAAGCACATAATTGGGAAGCAGAGGTTTTATACGCAGCCTAGCTAGTCTTTGAGGATTATGGTCAGTAGGGCCAGTAACCATTGGATAGGAATTGCCTCATAATGTCACGGCAACGGTTGGCAGCCTTGTCGGCCCAACAGCACGCCAGACACGAAAGTCATCTACAATAGCTATGGTATTACTTCCTGCGAGCGGAACATGGCTGCGGTACACTAAAGTATCTCCTCAATGTGATGCTCTTCCGCTTGTGTTCGATATGGCATTTCGTCAATTACATCTTTGCGTCAGGCAATGTTTGGCACCATCCTGTATCCTCCAACAGAGCTGCCCACGACGCAGACCTGCAAGTGTCAATTAGAGCGGCTCAACGAGGCAGTTAATCCAAGAATACCTTTTTTCAGTCATTGGAACTGGTTCTATTCCTCAGACATTACTGCGACAGATGGTATTTAAACTCAGCGCGAGCCGAAAACAACGACGCGCCAGCAAGGACACATAAAAAAGCTCTCTTTAAGCGAGTGAAGTAGGTCATTGAGGATACATGTTAAAGTACTAAAACGGTACAAAGAGAGAGACTACGATGCCGTTGGATCCGTAGCTGTGCTTCCCCGCCGTGCAATCCGTCCCTTATTGTCACTATCGCCAGTGATACGTCCCGTATCTTATTGAGCCCGTCATTTTTTTAACGCTAGTTAGTTTTTTTTTCTGCTCAGGTATGCTGTGCCTAATAATACGTGCAGCCACTACAAAAAGTCCGCTGTGGGTAGCTTTTCGTTACTAAATAATGACACGGCTGATTCTGGGACTTCCAATTCAGGTACCGACATGCGCCACTGGTTCACCAAAGATTCAGGCGAGAATTTTTAGCGACAGTCTCCACTCCGAATAAGTTGCAGCCCTAGCGGTTATACGCCTCTGTAGTTTCAAGGAAAAATTGCATTTGCCTTTCGCGATAATCATCTGCCTCCAGCGTCGGCCCTCTTGTCGCGTTCAAAACGAGATTAGTCGGGGTCTTCAAGTCATATTTCGGCCAGGCGGCTTGCTTCGGATGGCCTAGTCACACAAAGCTTGTTAGCGCCGCAGAGCCATGGATGGATTCTTTGTGTAGGAGACAAGGTTGAATGGCAAAGTCAATAACAAAACTACAGCGGGGTGAGTGCATACTTTGACGGATATCAGGCGACCCTGTTTGAGCAAAACTGATCCACATCTTTGCCATAAGGTTCGATAATCGCAGGTATTTTAATTTCAAGTCCATATTTTGTACATTAAACGGGTTGGACTCGTAACCAATACCTTGGCTGTTGGCAAAGACAAATGATACTTCTGAGAAATGCGCAGACCCGTAAACCTTCGGATCGAGCGTCGCGGGATTGGTATCGAAGCGGTAGCTATAGGCAGCTACACCCTGTTTTGCCCAGGCTTGACAAGTAGCACGCCGCCCAGCATTGAACATGGAATCTCCGAGAATGAGAGAAGTTTGGCCAAAGAGTTGGCCAAAATGCGGCCCCGGATCAGAAATCACGGTACCCAGTTGTGCCTCAGACGCATTGCTAGACAACCCAGAATAGACCCGGTAGCAATCATCAATGGTTTTGTTGGGAAGCACGAATGGGGCCATGCTAATCTGCAGCACTCGCCGTACGTCTTCTAGAGTGTTCACAGGCTGTCCCTGTCTGTACGCGTCTAGGAATGTTGTTCCCTCATTGGTGTTTGTGCCGACCAGAATTGGAATTTTGATGAACGCTCCTTCGCTCAAAGAATTTGAAGGCAGTTGAGTGAATAGATCGTTGTCAATGACTGGGCGCCACGATATTCCCGCTACCGATACGAGATGTTGGGCCAGTATGCCACGCAAGCAAGTAAGAGCATTTACAGGCCTGGTGCAATTCAAACGCTCCAGCACCGCATCCAAGACCTTGTCTTGATCTGAGGCTGTTGGGAAGCTATGGGCAAAGAAAGGATTGCCACTTTCCATGATCGCCCCATGAAAGAAGTCGTCATCAGTTCCATTGTTGGCAAGGAGATTCAATCCGATAGACAGTGCGCCAGCAGATTCTCCAAACAATGTCACCCTCTTGGGATCTCCACCGAACGAGGCGATGTTCTCATGGATCCAATGGAAAGCCATTCGTTGGTCATGAATCCCTAAATTGGCAGTACCGGTCGATAAGAATGGTGACCCGTATCCAAAACCGAGAATACCAGTACGGTAATTGAAGCTGACGCCTATGATAGGCTGCGTCGATTCCTCTGCGATCCGGACAAGACGCGAGAAATTGTATCTGGGATCGCCGCTGTAGCCCTCTTGAAAGCCACCACCGTAGACCCAGACCAACACTGGCAGACCATTGGGATGCACATGGCTACTATACCTGGATGGGCGCACCACATTGATAGTCAAGCAATCTTCACTCTGCGGCCAGCTAGTGTTTTGATCATAGCCCACCAACGCGACACCGACGCCCAGGCAGGACGGACCGTATTTGCTCGCATCTTGAGGTGCGCTCCATCTCTGGGCCAATGGCTGTGGTCGATTAAAGCGAAGAGCGTCGATAGGTGGTTTTGCATACGGAATTCCCAAAAAGAAATCTTGATTTCTCGCTGCATCATGGCTGCCAATTAATGTGCCATTGCGGATGCGCACCTCTGGTGAAGGTGGTGCTGTGTTTCCGTCTGATGTGCTATAGGCAACAGACTCCAGCACAAAGATTAATAAAAGAAAAGTCGCGAGTATCATAATTGCAAGATTTGAGAGACAGGAGGAATATCTTGTGATGCAATGATGTCTGCAAGTATGTAGTTGAAGTGGAGGTGGCGAATCGACCCCGGGACTTCCCGGCTATCAATGATGAGATTCCGTTATTTATGTCACTTTTGACTTGCTGGTGGGCTGCAATTCATTAGCCTGCCACTTAGTTTGCAGTTTGGGGCCAGATTTTCGTGTAATGGGTCAATTGGCTAGAGGCAAAGGGGGGAAACCTATCAGCGCATCTTTGTCTAAGCGACGGCGTGAAGTCGGGCTCCCCGGTGAGTTACTGTACTACTGTTCAGGTGATGTCAAAGATCGGCTTTCGCGATCATCACACAACCTATATACAGTGAGCCCATGGAAAGCATTCATCATTGTAGGGAACGTCGCGCATGGCTGTTTTAGAATACCGGACTCCCTGCGGACTTACCGTTGCATGCAACTAAACATTGAAAATGGGAAATACGAGTCGGCACATTCAAGTATGCACAATGAAAACGTGATTAATTTAAAACTAGTTATGAAGAATAAATTTGATTGATTGTACCACTAGGTTTACCCCTGATTCACCACTTATCGCCTAGAGATTTATGGGACCACGAAAATAAAGGTATTTATTGCGTTGAGAGACTAATATTGTATAGAAGCACATTGCCTTGCACAATATAGAATAACCGTTTCATGCCTTTGACGCATGGTGTCACGGACCTTGTCATATATTGTGGAAGTTCAGGAAGTTCGGCCATTGCGGATCCTTTTAATCTCTGTGGCCCAGAGGTTGGTCGTGACACATGGGTTGTATGGTCCGCAATACTGTACTAACTGGTATATAGAAACGCCAAGTAAGAGAGCTGGATGGCTAAAACTTCTCACATTTAATAAGTACTTGTAAGGAGGTAGTCTATGACCTAGACGTTGAAGTGTTAAGCATAAAGACGTGCGTGGTATGCTAATGCTTTCTTCGTACAATTTAGATAATGTTCCAGCTCTAGCTATTCAAACTGGGCTCTCTATACACGCTTCATGGCCATGTCTTCTAGAGTCTTGCGAAGCAAGGCTTGGTTTCTTTGTAAGAACCAGTGGTCCCCGTCCACTTCTACCAATTTAAAATCCTCTGTGTAAGACTCCCACGGCTCAATCTCATCCGCGTACACCATATCGTCTTGGCGCGCTGCAAACGCTGTTATGCTCGTATTAAGCACCTTGTCACCAGCATCATGCTTGTACGTTGCCAAGAATGCCATGTCTTTCCTCATTTCTGCCAGTAGAGATCGGACCAAACTGGCATCTTCAACGTACCGCGATACGGCGAGCAGGAAATCTGGGCTGTAGTCGTCAGCCATTAACTGGAGAAGAACATCTCGCTTCTGCCACAGACAGGCAAGATGAGGAGCAATAGTCCCAGTGACCATCAGACGAGGAAGAGTACTCCCTTGCCTTTGAAGAGCCTTGAGTGTCTCAAATGCGATAATTCCACCAAATGAGTGCCCCCAGAAAACGTCGCCAACTCCAACCTCGCCAATGTCGCTCATGATACCGGCAACAATTTCAGGCACCTGCGTAGGAACATCCTCGTCGATCCGTGTCTCGCGACCTGGCAATTGAACAGCAATCGTGTCAAATTCATCAGGCGAATTGAAAATAAAGCTGCCAAAGAAGGACGCCCCTACCCCCATAGGATGAAAAAGTATGAGTCGACCTTTGGGGTTCTTTGGGGGAGTGCCTCTGACGAACCACTTCGATACAACACTGAGTTCATCACTCATGCTGTGATAAACATTATCACTTGCCGTTTTGCTGTCATCTAAGCCATTCTCGGCGCTGTTGCTAATCTGAGCCGCCAATTCCTTCGCAATCTCCTGTAGCTCGGCCCTTGGAATAGCTTCATGACTGCATAGGAAACTCTGAATTCTTGAAGTATGAGGCTGCGAATTTGGGTCATGGTTATTGAATCGAAACCAAACTGGCTGATCTTTTCCGTGATGAGTATTTCTTCCGTGTCAACGCCAACTATCTTGGCGAGCCCGGCACGAAGTATGTCCACGACGGCGTCGCACAAGTCTACCCCTGGAGGCCCGTACACTGATCTTGATGAGATACCGCTGTCATTTTCACGGTTCTCTAAACCAACGAAAGCGCGATCACGAAGAAGGTGAGGGTATGCTTGGAGAAACAAGGACCAATCAACGTTGGCAGACATTCGTTGCGTCGCGCCGTGGAGAATCGCTCGTTCCATTGCATGGAGAGCACTCGGAAGGCTCATTGAATATAAACCGTGGGATCTCATTATTTTCATAAGTGTCTCCGTTTCTGTAGATTCCGCAGACATGCCAGCATAGTCTCCCAAGACACCAAAGTTGAACGAAAGCCCCGGTAGACCATTGGCGCGGCGGTGACTCGCTATCGAATCCAAGAACTGGTTCGAAGCGGCATAATTGAATTGGCCAACAAATCCTGCCACGGAGGATATGGATGAAGTCATGACAAAAAGTCAAGGGTTAAATCCTTGGTTGCCAGATGCAGATTCCATGCGCCGAGTGCCTTCGGATTGAAGACTGTCCAAAAATCCGCTTCGGACATATTATATGAACTAATATCACGCATAACAGCGGCACAGTGTATGACACCCGCAACTGCAGGCCATTCGCTTCTTCCAAATAGT
This sequence comes from Zarea fungicola, assembly GCA_900169235.1. Lineage (NCBI taxonomy): Eukaryota > Fungi > Ascomycota > Sordariomycetes > Hypocreales > Cordycipitaceae > Zarea > Zarea fungicola. The sequence continues at coordinate 121,743 of FWCC01000164.1, read as the reverse complement.
GATGCCACCGCTTGCTTGTCGATGATGTTCATGTGCTCTAATATGATCGTCGCACCATGGGCCTCTAATTCACCAAGAATTGCAATATCCTCAGCAGTCTTGGGACCAGAACGACTTACAAGAACGAGATGTCTCGCACCTCGGGTGGTTAGGAACCGTGCCAGTTGCAGGCCAAGTCCACTGGCCCCTCCAGTGATGACATAGCTTCGATCGGAGCGCAAGCTGAGACGAATCGGCGCATCGGCGCACACGGTCGTTTTCTCATCCATGGTAACAACCACCTTTCCAATCGCCCCAGAGCGAGAGAGCGACTTGAGAGCTACCGGAAGTTGTGCTATGGGATATTCGGTGATGGGGGGAGGCAGCAATTTACCGCTCTCGAAGAGTGCACAAACCTCCCCCAGCATCTGCAAGTGCAAAGCTGGTTTCTGCAAAGTCATTCGATCAACATCAACTGCTAAGAATGAACGGTTTTCGCCAAATATTTCGAGTCCTAGTTTCATGTTGCGGTAGATGTCAACCTTCCCAATTTCCAAGAACCGTCCAAAGGGTGCTAGGCAAGCGAAGGATTGATAGAGCAAAGAACCCGTCAGGCAGTTGAGCACCATGTCAACACCACGGCCGCCAGTGGCTGCTTTAACATCGTCGTGGAAAGATACAGACCGCGAGTCGAATACTGCTTCAACACCTTGGCTGGAGACCCAGTTTCGGCGGCTAGGATTGCCTGCGGTGGCAAAAATGCGAGCGCCGTAGAGTTTTGCGATCTGAATGGCGGCTGCTCCAACACCCCCCGCCGCTGCGTGAATCAGGACTGTATCTCCCTGAGCCAGCCTTCCCAAATATACTAGGGCATAGTATGCAGTGATAAAGGCGATTGGTATAGAGGCAGCTTGGGGGAGCGTCAGCTGGCCTGGGACGGGGACGACAAGACTGCGATGGGTTGTAATGGAGCCGCCAAGTCCGTTCACAGCTCGGGCCATGACATCTGTGCCAATTTGAATGTCCTTGACCTTGTCTCCAACTGCGACAACTTTCCCTGCAACCTCAAGGCCAAGTTTTCCTCCCGAGAGTCCTCCAGCAACAGATCGCTCACCGAGCAGATTCATCGCGTTCATAACGTCCTTGAAATTCAGGGACGCACAATGGACTTCAATGGCCACCTCTTCTGCCTGGAGAGTTCTAAAGTCTTGCCGCCTAATCACAATGTCATCCAACAATCCGCTTGGACCTGGCTCACAGAAATACTGCCCTCCCCGGGCAGGGAGGCTTCTCATGGCCCTCCTGTCCGCTTCCCTGGCTCCAAGCACAGTGATGCGTCTAACAAAACGGCCTCCCGGGCGAAGTACCACAACGGTATCACGCCGATCATGTCGACAGGACAGTAGTTCTTCCTGAACTCGCTGCAGCGGCCAGTCCTTCTGGTCCACGGGGAGATCGATAACTCGTACGGTTGACTGCGGGAGTTCGTTTGCCATTACACGGACTGCAGCTTCTATCGCAGCCGACACCGGGCTGCATTCGGTGTCTGTTGGTCCCATGAACGCTCCCGAGGTTACAATCACCACTGTAGGTGTTCCGTGTTGTTTATGAATGCGGCGAGAAAGGCGCAAGAGTATCGGAAGGAATGTCCCCAGTTGCGCTACAGGGTCTTCACCTAGTGGTGTTAAATCTGGTAGAAATATAATTGTTCGTCGATCCAATTTTATTTCTTCCATGCTGTTTTCAGAATCTGCTTCGTTCCAGACAAGGGGTACTGGGAAACTTTCGCTGCCGGGAAGGTCTCTCGTGCAAGAGAGCATAGTCCCGAACATTCTTCCCCTAAATTCCAGACACTTCCAAAGCCACTTTCTGTTCTATATCCTGTTGATAAGGCTTCTTCCTCCAGAGTCACTTCATACTCCAATGGCTCAGGAACGGTGGCACCAAGAAGGCGCTTAACTGTCAACCCAGTGATCGTCGCAATCACACGACCGGCTTGGTTATAGATGTGGAAATCGGCTTGCATAGAGGTATTGTCATGATGCTGAATCTTTGTGTGCACGAAAGCCTCTGTTGAGCCCTTTGCATCAAATATCTGGACGTTTTTAATATGATGAGGCAGATAGATGTATTGAGAATTGCCACGATGGTGCAGATCAGCAAACATGGTGTGCACACAAGCGTCTAAAAGCGCAGGGTGAAAGTGGAATCTAGCAGCCTCCCGACTTGGCTGTTTGAAAAGCGCAACATGGGCAAATATTTCTGTGCCGAGCTGGAATAGCTCCTGCACTCCTCGGAATGCCTCTCCATATCGAAGACCTGATCGATCGAGAGTCTGGTAGAATTTTTCTACATTAAATGATTTTCCGGCTTGGACTCGAGACCTAACCGTGTCCAATGTTTCAGGTGTCGCGCAGGGAAATTTGTCGAGTGCATTTATCCGTCCCGAAGAGCATGTCCGCCAGGGTGCCGTGGGGACGGAAGACGCTGGCCGGGAACTGATAGTATATTCTTTTGCAAGAGATCCTATCTCTAGGAGAACTTGAGGGGCAAAATCTGCTGAGTTTCCCAGAACCAGCGGATGCTCAAATCGAAGGTCCTGCAACCAGACATCTGTAACAGGCATCAGCTCCATGGCAGCCATATAGGCTGCCTCGATATGAGCAGTAGCAGGGAATACAATTGTACCATCGGCAACGTGGTCCAGGAGAAACGCCAGTGCTCACTCTGAGATGGACAGTTCCACGGCCATCGTCTGCTAACCTTTCCGTACCTGCGTTGAATGGATGCCTAGTGTTCCCCAGGCGACGTTGCTGTGCCTCTGGGTGTTCAAACGACAAATGCTTGTGTTGGAAAGGATAAAGAGGAAGATCGATAAGAGAACCAGAGCCATTGAAAGTCTCCATGTCAATGTCGACACCAACAGCAAACGCAGCGCCAACTACGCGTGAAAAGGACTCAACGTCGCTGGATCGTGTCATGGCGGGAAGGACGTGAATCGATTTTCCTTCTGCCTCCGCAACATCACGAGGTCCTGAAACAAGAACGGGATGTGGACCAATCTCAACAATGAAGTTATATCCGTCGTCAATCAGCATCCTGGCCGTCTCAACATATCGAACTGGCTTTCGGATGTTATCAAACCAATAATTTGCTGTCAAATGCGTACCCGGTGCAATAGACGCTGTGACGGTGGAGTAAAGGTTGATATTGGTTTTAGTCCCCTCGATCGACGAAAGTGCATCCACGAGATCAGCTTCCAAAGGGTCCATGAAATGACTATGGTATGGGACTTGGACATTAACGAGACGAGCAAAGTGTCCCTGAGATTCCAGCTGACTTGAGATTTTCTGCAGGTCCGAGAGATCCCCAGCCAAGGTTGTAAGTTTGGGGCCATTGAGAGCGGCAATCGCAACAGTTTTACTGTACCCATTTCTAGAGATGACTTCCCCAGCCTCCGCCGAGGACAGTCCAATAGCGAGCATGGAACCAGAGCCAGTAACCCGATTCTGTATACTGGATCGTATATATATAATATTGATAGCTTGCTCAAGAGTTAACGCACCGGCAATATGCGCAGCCGCTACCTCGCCAATAGAGTGACCGACAATTGCGTCAGGCTGGACACCGTACGACATCAAAGTCCTCGCCAATGCAATTTGAATTGCTGAAATAGCAGGTTGGACAACTGTGGTGTTGTTGATGCAAGATGATTCCTTCGGTTTAGTTATTTCTTCAATGATGGATTTGCCAGATAGTGGTTGGAAGATTGCATCAAATGCCGCGAGTGAGTCACGAAATACGTGTTCTCGTTGGGCCAGGTCAACCCCCATGTTAATCCACTGACCACCCTGACCGGAAAATGCAAAGGCAACTCGCGGTACATTATATCTCAAATCCAAGGCTAGGCTATCATTCGAGGGCTGTCCAAGTCCTAGGCGATCAAAGTGAGCGTGGAGGTCCTCGGGTTGCCGAGGGGCGACGACGGAAATGTAACGGTGGCGACTTCGACGGCAGGCAAGAGTGTACGCAACATCTTGAAGACTGGGCTTCTCGCGTTTCAGATAGGAATTAATTTGATGCGACAACTTCCTCAAGGCTGGATGAGACTGCGCAGAGAGTACGAATACGCGTGGCATAATGCGACCTCCTGGCTGCTTCGTCCTGGTGGGAGCCTGCTCAAGAATAGCATGTGCATTCGTACCACCAGCCCCAAAGGAATTCACACCGACAATGATTTTATCATGAGAGAACTGTTCCAAATCAACCATGCTCTGTGGGACTCTCAGATGGAGGGAATGGAAGTTGATGGTGGGATTAGGAACAGTGTGGTGTACCTGCGGAGGTATCGCGGCATGATGGACGACCAGGGCAGCCTTGATGAAGCCCGCGATTCCTGAAGCTCCCTCGAGATGGCCAATATTGCCCTTGATTGAACTGATCCACAGTGGTTCGACCTCCTTTCCACGAGCGAAACGAAAGTGCTGCCCAATAGCACGAGCCTCAACAGGGTCGCCCACTGGTGTTCCGGGACCATGAGCTTCCACGTACTGGACTGACAACGGGTCTATCCCGGCCAGAGAGTATACAGTCTGGAGCAGTGAGCGCTGTGCCTTTAGGCTTGGAACGGTGAAGCCTTCAGAAGTGTACCCATCCGAATTGACAAGCGAGCCTCGAACAGTGGCATAGATTCTATCCTTGTCCTGTACCGCTCGGCTAAGAGGTTTCAAATAAACCACCCCGACACCCTCACTCCGAACATATCCATTCGCTGATGCATCGAATGACTTGCATTCGCCATCTGGGGACAAGAAGCCAGCCTGAGACATCACAATTGTGGACTCGGGCCGCAGGATAGCGTTAACTCCTCCAGCGAGAGCACCTTCACTCTCACCAGCCCATATGCTTTGACAGGCCAGATGCAATGCGACGAGACTGCCAGAACAAGCAGTATCAAGGGTTACACTTGCACCCCTCAGGTCCAGTCGATTGGATACCCTGTTCGCGATTGAGCCACTAGATACGCCCATGGCTGTATGCGCACCGATATTGTCACGTTGATCGGTGGCCGTTTGCATACACAAATGGTCATACATGAATGCGCCGAGGAATACACTTGTTTTGGATCCAGCAACTTTCTGTAGTGGGGTTCCAGAGTCCTCAAAGGCATGGACAGAAGCCTCGAGCGCCAACCGCTGCTGAGGATCCATCCGGGATGCCTCGCCTGGATATAGGGCAAAGAACTCGGCGTCGAATCCATATACGTCATCCAGGAATCCGCCTCTGCGGCTTGAAACCGCTCCATACTTTTTTCTGTCATCGTCATGGATAGCGTTGACATCAAATCGGTCAGCTGGAACCTCGGATAAGACATCGAGACCTTTACAGAGAACTTTCCAGAGCTCGTCTTTAGAATTCACATGGCCAGGAAATCGACATCCAATTCCTACAATAGCGATGGGCTCTCGGGTAAGACTTTTGGTCGCAGTCATTTTGACGCGTAGTCGGGTTGAAATACAGAAGAGATGTAGAGTAAAGGAGTAGAATGGTATTAAAGGGTGCTCTATCTGGGTCTGCTGCGAATGAGAGAGCTTTTTACTTCCTAATTTCTAGTGATAGGCTGCATCTTTATATCTCGAGATGAATGATTAATGTGTTGCAAAGAAAAGCATTGCCGAGCGGTGGAAAATGGAAAGCTCAATGCCAGACAGTGTACTCACTCGTCTTGGATGCATTGCCCATTCTTTGCTTTTCTTCTACAAAGCAATGTTACGAAATATCATAATAATCAACATGTCTGTTCTACCTTTCCATCCTCTGATACGTGATGCCTTTCTGTGTATAAGTCCTCGTCCCACTACTAGATATTCGATTTTTAAACGTTCGACAGATATCGGCGATATGGTGGATCCCGGGCGGTGTTCCAGTCCCCCGCTCGTACACAATATTTGCAAGACAACCTATTCCTACCATTCTATGGGGGACGGCAATTCAGGCAGCTGCTTTGGATGGGCTTCACGAGAGTCAATTATTCATCATAAGATGATTGGTCGTTTAGATTTCATCGTAGGGGCTGTTAATCTCGGGATTTTCTTGCCATCTCGGCTGTTTCTTACTGCTTGGTCGTAACTTTTAGTATCACTGCCAGAGGTACAGAGATGAGAGACATGAACGATCATACTGATTATTCGTGTCTCGACTGTGGTGCTACATGGGTTGATATACATAGCCATGGCTACATAGGAGAGCACTATTATACGTAGCATTTATACAAGTAAGAAATAGAAAACTGTAAAGAGATACGTTACATGATAAGCGGAGGTCTTAGGGTTGGCTGTATTTTTACGCGAGGTGAGATTATAGACTGGTCAAGGGCTCGGCTTAGGCAGGGCCTACACTTCTATAGGTAATCTATATAGTAACTTAAGTACCTATTTATCTCTCTACTAGATCCTGCGCTCGGCGCGATTACTGATGATCCTAATGATCGCCGCTTACCACGCTCACTGGTGATCCGGGTGATTGGTGACGTGACCACTCTCTTCCCAATTCAGCCTTATGCAGGGCTCCCGTCACTAGGTCCTCCTTTAGGCCGCCTCATCCTCCTTGTGTTACAATGATACGATTGTAACACTAGTGTAGATTATATTTCTGCAAGTTAGTTAGTGCGGTACGCTAGTGGTGGTTGACCGCTCAATTCCTGGAGCAACTGAGACAATCGGAGAAGAGGGTCTAGAACGGCGAACTTGGTATGCCGCACCAGGGCAGGTCCAAGACGATTCCAAGGACAGGTTTACAGTCAATGCCTTGGTCGAACTGCAAAGGGGTATAAAAGGAGTATATGCTTTCAATAAGAGCTAAAGTATATTTTTCTAAACCTCTACATAAGTTCATATATAAGGTAGGGGTCATTAGCCTTATATTAACGATAACTAGTATCGTAGGAAATCTGACTCTAGCAGAGCACTTTGACACAATCAGGCGGAGTCTAGCGCCCAGGACAAGGCTCGCTCGCTTGGCGACGCTCTAATGAAGAAGTTTAGCCAGAAATAAGTGCTACCACTAATAGCTTGCGACCGGCTGGGCGATGAGTAGAAAAGGGCGACTTGTGGGTGGGTAGGAATGTCTGGAATTAGCGTTAGGCCGCGGGTTCCTACTTAAGGCGCAGGTATTATGGTGATAGTGAGACTTGAAATCTTTGGAGCGGTAAGCTGCCCACCCTAGCTTTTGCCACGTCCTTTTGGCCGAGTATTTGAGAATGTACTGCTTGATTTACAATAGAAGGATTTGTAGATAGAACGCTACTAGAGAAGCAGACATTGCTATGTAGTGTTTTTAGGCAGCACGATGGGTGGAGCAGGACATATATTTAGACTTGCATTTGCATGATAAAGGCGTGGCTGGATGGGATTGGTTCAATAATTGCGGCCGTTGGTGACACCAATAACATGCCACCACCTATGCGTCGGATTTTTTGATACTTCTTGGCGCTGACTTACTTCTGAGGCTTTTTCCCCCGCCCCTCGGGCTAGAGTGGATAGACGCTTGAGTGCGAGATGGTGCGGAGAAATGAGAAGAAATCGCTGGCTGGACAAGATGCAACGGATTTGGCAGTCTCGACTGGGCTGCAGCCTATGGACGATCACCATGTGCCTACTGAAGGCATGGCCAAGAAAGGAACGTTGTTGCTTACTGGGACTCCGCTTCTAGACTGGCCATTACATATACACGAGCAAAGGCAAGAACAACCTGCCCGTCATTGATGGTCTCCTCTACATCCTCTGAGCTTCGCGGGGTCTCCAGGACCAGGCCTAGTCTCCACCAACGAAGCGAAGGGGACACCGCGGGAGATACTCAATAAATTTCAGTATACAATTTGAATTCTTCACGATATTACTTCCCGAACCCATTACACGGGCTTTCGGGAGGCCACAGATGGACGCCGCCATTTTACTAATCCTCTGTAGGTAAGGATTCTACTAGGGAAAGGTACCAAATCGAATCAACTCGCTCACAGAAGAAAGTTTCACTGGTTTCAGAGTTGATTTTCTTAGCACGGAAAGAAATCTGCAGGCAGATGGACGCATAATGTGAAAATGTTCATCCTCAAAGCTGTAACGATTTATCCGCTACCCTACAACTTGGTATTAATTGGTGTTCCGAGGAAAAGGCTTATAACTAAAAATTAGCCATAGATAGAACCCTGAAATTCAAAAATATGTCCGGATATCTTCCAGTACAGTTAACAATACACTCCGCTCTTCGTTGCCAGCCACTCAGAGTTAGTCGTACTCACCCAGTTCGGGTTCCATCATGAAATCTGCTCCAAGATTTTAGCTGCAGCCATCCACAAAACCCAATAACAGTCAAGTACGAAAAACGCAAAGGCATTCATTAAAACACGAAAATGAAAAATGCTCGCCACCAGGCAAGCATTTGAACTGGTGTACGGCTTACCAGCACGTGACATTCGGATTTGGGATCTTGGCACAAATCTAAACCCGCACAAGCAGCATTTCATAGAACCGTACTCATACGAGCATCCATGCAAGTCGAACTCGACTGTTGGCCAGCCGCGTGAATAAATCCGACCATTTACTATTCTAAATATGTCCGTATCAATTACTCATTGTACGTTGGATTCTCATGTGTCATTAGCAAGCACTTACCAGTTCGCAGATGAACTGAGGCTGCAAGCAAAGCAAGTCTTTGCCTCATCCGAGCTTGTCATAGCATTCGGTGAGGATGAAACAAGCATATACAATGTTAGACAGTCACCACCACAGAAATTCGCCTCATTAGAACCACCATTCGAAGGTTTTTTTCGGCGAGGCGAAATTTACTTGAGAGAAGGCGCCGTCATAGTTGATTCCCTTCGCAACGCGATTATTATCGTAGAGAATCAGCTCCATGTTTGGAATCTAAGTGACGGAGGAATTGAAAGATCCATGGGCTTGTTCGGTTCGATATATGAATCAGTGCTATACGACAATGCGAGAGTTCTTGTTGTGACTGCTGATGAGACAATCGAGAATGGAGAAACACAGGAGGAGACTTGGATGCTAGTATGTAATCCGTTTAACCTTGAGCCGGAGAGTTACAATTTCTCTTCCACTGCTTGCATACCGACATTTGACCGACTTCAATTTTTTCATCCCGCTCTATTCTCGGTCCAACACGGAATACTCTGTGGAGAGCACACGTCCTTGACAAGTCAGCCTCTCAGACTACACTATTGGAAACCGGCGATGCCAACCGGTGACGACATGGGGCCGCCTGCTAGGACAATGGAAATCCCAATAACTTTACCTGAGGCTGAAAGTATCGTGGCAAAATATGCCACACCTTGTGGCGACGATGCAATTGCACTTTGTACTCTCGAAACTGTGCTCGATTGTCTGGATGGACCTGGAGTTCATCAAAGCACCATCCGGCTGATTCGAACGCCCTCACTAGAAGCTGCCTGGGAAGCTGACCCAATACCCGGCCGGATATCAAGCCTACATTATGTCAATGAACATAAAGTTGTCACTGCCATTGGAAAATCAGCGCTGAACGTGGAGAATGAGGTCATTCATTTTACGTGGATCGTGGCTCTCGACGCAGGGACTGGGCAGCAGCTACAATTCACGAGACTTCACCCAACCAGTCTCGGAGGACGTTTAGTAGCCTGCGAACTTGCGCAATCAGCGGAAAATTTCCAAAGTGCTGCATCTAGTGTTGCAGAAATAATTTTCGTAACTGCAACAGGGAATATTGCGAAGCTGTCGTTGACAGCCTACCTCTCCGACGGTTTATCTTCCGAAAACATAGCAAAACTTGTTGACAATGTTTATTCATCAAGCCTGAAACTTCGGGAAGTATTGCGATTGGATGGGCGGTTAAGCATAGGACACCGATGCATAGCTGCTGTGGACGATGACGGATTACTCTCCATATTTCGATGGTGAGCCTGCTCTGAGTTTTCTTCGGGACGTAGATGACCTGTTGCCAATACATGAGCCTCACGCCATAATTCATACAATAATGAATATAATCCAAGTCGGATCATGTCCATCAACAAAGTGGAGCGACTTTTCAGGAGCAGGGCCAGTTAGTCAGAGAAGTAACCCTACTTATTTTTCTCATATTATGCGCAACACAGGCCTCACGCAGCAGTTTTGTATCAAACGGAAATTTATCTGCTATGGTGGTTCTTTTATTATGCATAAAGGGTCAAGTAGCTGTTGAAACCAGGTGGTGGAGTGCTAACCGTCCATTCTCCCGACCATTTTAGTGCCGATATTCTCGGATGCATCGGGAGCAGGATTAACACATCGCTGTATGGGGCTCGAGGCCCTGTTCCGGCCACATGCAGTGCGTTACTGTACTACAAAGTAATAATGTCTCAAAACCCCGCTCTCCACGTAAAGCCTTAGTGTCAAACCGGCCCCAAAGTTATTGACTTATGACATGCTACGTGCTCCTTCCCTCCAGTACCCAGTGGTGTGTGCTTGAACATGTAATCCTATTAACGCTCGCTTGGGATAAGCTGGGAAGACTCAATAGTAGACAGCCGGTGTCAGTATGTGTGCAGGGCTTTGTTCTTGCGCCGTCAGTGGGAGAATTGCCCGTAAATCCTTAGTCGGGCCGAAAGCGGCAGATGCCAAGCGCCAGGAAGGGATGCATGCAGCGACATTTAGGCCGTGTCTTGGCATTCGGCGCCAACTACGTCAACCTACACCCGACCTCCTCAATTCTTATTTCCACATTATCCGGCTGCTAATTTTCACATTACACAATCTGATCAAGCTCAATATTTTGGCAGACTTTGGGAAACACTGGAATACGAAAAATAGTATGATGGGTGAATCCGAGAAGAGTCCATTATATAGGCCATTGGCCGAACACGCTACACCGAGCACTGAAGATCCTGTTGACTGGGTGTCTATTTCGGTGGCGGGAGTATCATTTATGTAAGCAACACCGACCTGTTTCACACCAATATAACTCTAATCCCGTCACCTCAGCGTTGCATTTGTGCTATTCTATTTCTATCTCGAAACGTATTATCGCCACGGGACGTGAATTGTTGGAACAAAGTCCCCTTGTTTAGCCGCCTATTCGACAGACGGTTGTATTCAATGTTATTTATCTTGTTATTATACCCATACATCATGTTGGTAAGTCTTGTGTCCTGTGGATGAATGGAATTGAAAAGTTGACATTATGCCACAGCCTTGTTTAAATCTCTGTTCAGAATCCACAAAGGAGGCTCGGAAAATTCGTTGAGCGATGGGAATCTAGCCGGTCCTTTGCATTTGAAGGAAATACAGGGAAATACAGGAAAAACTTGGACAAAACTATTCCAAGATGAAATAGTCTCTCTGTGTACATTTATGCCGCATACTATGATGTTCTTACCAACCATTCAAATACATTTCTTGTCAACCAGCTCAGTTCGAGTCGTCGCCCAAACCTAATTAAATCATACATGATTCAACATGGCCGGGATGAGCCAACCTGCATCCTACGACTTTCAACAAGTGAAAAAAAACCAGAACTGATAGAAAACGACTGACAATTTATATCCGGATCGGCGACAGGCGATGGGGAATTTTCGCGGCCAATATTTTGAATTATTGATGAACAGCTTAGGATATTGGCAAAAGTAGTTTGTACTGACTACAACAGTGCATTGGCTGAGCTTGAAAAGAGTGTGCGAAAATATCAGTTAAATTACCCATGTTTTAAATAAACTGAAAAGTCAAGTTGTTTTATGAAGCTTTCACCGTAACCATTCAGTTTATTCTTGATCCGAGACCTGAAGATCGCATCCGATCGCAACCCTTGGATTCTAGGTGAGATGAGTTCCAGTTTGTCTCCAGAAAGAATGGAAATTGATAGTGGCACAACTTTGGTAAAAATCTGAGTATTTTAGAATGGTATCGCTAGTCGAGGAACTCGGTGCCTCTCTCGCCTAGCTCTATGTACGTTGCAAGTTTTCGTAGTTGTGGAATATGCCAAACGGCTAGGATATAAAATCTCGTTAATATTTTCTAAAAGATTATTTGCGGCATTAATTGCTAAAAGTTTACAGACTATCCTGGCGACGCCATACTGCCGAGTTCTCTGGACCCCCAGGATACTTTCGCCAGCTTTGCGAGGGCGACGGTTTTCTAATTAAAAGCCACCAACGGTTAAGCTTTTTTGGATACACTCGGGCATTAATACAGCGGATACTTCAAGAAATAAAGTCCAGTTCTCATCCCCTCCCCCAGTTTTTGTACTGTTGTACCCCGCTGATGATTTCATCACAAAGGCCTCCTTGACCAAATGAGCTTAGCCTTTTAACCGCGTGCTTACGCCCCATAGACTAAGTATTTTACAGGTTGCAACCGACAGCTTCACTTTTTTCTTCTTACTTGACTCTGCACTTTTATCCTCGAAATCAAAGGACGATTGCGAGGCTCGGACTTACAAGGTTGTTCAGTCACGATGCTGCAGAGTGTAGCAGCAATCCTCTGCGTGCTGGCGTCCTGCGTACGGGCTGCGGCGCGGTCGGATCAGCACATTCTTAGTGTGGAGTTTGGGAATCTAGATATTCCAGTCACATCTGGCCGAGCACCATTCACGGTATCATCCAATGGTGCCTTGGCCGATACGTACTATGTTATATTTGGGGATCTAAGTAGCGAAAATCAGGTACCACTTGTGGTTGGGCATGGAGGCGGCGGAACGCACCACTACCTAGCATCTTGTGAGTAGCTCCAGTACCCGACCGATGCTGTACGGTGACTTACTCCGCTACAGTGTCAAATCTCACCAGAGATTATAATGTGCCTGTCATTCTGTACGACCAAGTTGGATTTGGTCTGTCTAGCCTGTTTCCAGAACAATCGGGAAACACCTCATTCTGGACTATTGACCCATTTGTTGAACAGCTGCAGCAATTGACTTCGTATCTGGGCGTGGAGAGCGAGTACGACTACATGGGCCACTCGTACGGCACAGCGTACGGCATGAACTTTGCAGCAGATACGAGCGTGCGTCAGGGTCTGCGGAAACTTATTCTATGGAGTCCCGTGGCCAGCATGTCATTATTGCACCAATCGCTGAACATGAGGCGTGAGGCGCTCCCGGACGAGCTTCGAACAAGACTAGAACAGCACGAGGCGGATGGAACCACTGACTGTGCGGATTACCAGGCAGCCATGATGGAATCGATGCACCACGACTTTTGTCGACTAGACGTCTGGCCGGATGAGCTGCTTGAGAGCCTATCATACCCTAATGCCGGTGCGGCCGCGACATTATTCGGAAATGTTCCATTGCAAACGAATGGAACCCTCAACTCTTGGTCTGCCATGGAGTTTGCTGCCGACATTACCGTTCCTACGCTTCTCCTCAACGGTCACTATGACTGGTCTGATGAGGCGGTGGAACCACTCATGCAGAAAATTCCCGCCGTGGAGTGGGTTCATTTTGAGAATTCAAGCCATCTGTTACATTTTGAAGAGCCGGAAAAGTTTTTAGAAGTTTTGTCGAGCTTTTTGAAGCAAGGGAAGCGCCGTAGTAAGATTCTCTGAACAATATGTCAAGGTTCGATGGTGTAAACTCAATTTCCGTGCTTTGAATGGCTCACCTTTGTTGAGCTCGTGATGTGAGCGCTGAAAAAAAAACGGCGGGGAATCATGCAATTTTCTACAACACGGCCTCGCAGCGTGCCCAGCGACTAGTCCAAACTTGCCGGTTACCAGATGCCGAATACAGAGATGACCTCTGGTCAGGTCAGCAGATCTTGGGGCTTTGTAGGCGATGGACCATTTGATGGCGCATATCCTGTCAAGCGATAATCGGAACCAGCTCCGATTTCTCGGCACAGAATCCACCTTGTACTGCGTGACCCGGCCAATATCCGTATAACCTGGAGTGAACGCCACCCCCGGATTACCCCGGTTTTGATCCGCCGCGTTTCGCTTTTCCAGCGAATATCGCTTCAACTACTGAATCGCGCCAGCTATTTTAGAAACAGCCTTGGCTCGCTATAATTCATCTAAAAAAGCTTGGCAGTAGTGTTTGGAGCCGCATCCTTGGTTGTTGGTCAAGTTACACACCATGGCAGCCTCAACCGACATGCGAAACGTGTCTGACGAGAAACAAGCCCGCGGCAACTCTCAGCATTATGAAGACATTGCTTTGAACTTTACCTTGGAGAATGAGCCAGTTACTTTGACTCCTGAAGACGACAGGCAATGTCTTCGACGCGTGGACATGTTCATGATGCCTCTCATGTTCCTGTCGTTTGGTCTTCAGTACATGGACAAGGCGTGCTTGACGGGAGCTGCTTTGTTCGGAATTATTGAGGATTTGGGGCTTTTTGATATTGTTGAGGTCAACAAGAAGCCAGCTCTTAGCTTGCAAAAGTACACTTATTGCTCACTCATCTTTTTCTGGGGCTACCTCCTCGGCGGTTCGTCGATCTCTACACTTGTTCCAGCCCATAATGGCATGCTTCCTTTCTACCTTGTACATTCTAACCTGAGAATTAGTCATCCCCGCGGTTTATCTCTGTCAGCGACTTCCGATTGCAAAGTACATCGGAGCTACAATATTTCTTTGGGGAGGCATCACTGTCTGCACGGCAGCAGTGAAATCATACCATGGCCTGCTGATTCTTCGGTACGTTGACGAACATTAGAGCGGTTGTCTTTTGTTTTGCCACTTCTGACGGTTCTTCTTTATTTCAGATTGTTCTTGGGCTTCACGGAAGCCGGAGTTGCTCCAGCCTTTTCCCTCATCACCGCAATGTGGTATAAGCGAGAGGAGCAGCCACTTCGTTTTGCGATTTGGTACTCGTCTACCGGAATGGGTGCACTCATTGGAAACTTGATTCTCTATGCAATTGGGCATATTAATGGCAGTCTCTCTCCGTGGAAATACCAATTCATGGTGATTGGATCGATTACGGCCGTTTGGGGACTCATCATAATTCTGGTACTGCCAGATAACCCAGTCAAGGCCACATTCCTGAACAAGAGGATGAAGGCAGTTGCAGTTGAGCGAATGCGGCTTGAGCTGACCGGAATAGAAAACAAGTCAGTAAAGAGTTACCAAATCAAGGAGGCCTTTGTCGACCCGAAGAACTGGCTTGGAGCGCTGTTCATCTTCTCGATTAATCTTGCCAATGGTGCAGTGGGAGCCTTTGGCACGGTCATTACTAGTGGCTTTGGATACACTTCCTTCCAATCCGTACTAATTCTTGGAGGCCTCGGAGTCCTCATTTTCATGGGCCTTCTCGGAACAGGGTATGTCAAAATTGCAATTCCAAGGGTGTTGCACAAACCATGTTATTAGAGGCTCTGCTAACCTCCACATCAGCCTCATCGCAGTTTTTATACGTAATATGCGCTGCATCTGCGTCTTCATCTGCTGCTTCCCCGTCATTGCCGGCTCGGTCATGATATGGAAGTCTTCGTGGATCGTCAAAGCTGTGCCTCTCGGGGGCCTTTACCTGCTTGGATTCTTCCCAGCGGCACATGTGATGACCCTATCCGTCATCAGTATCAATACTGCCGGTCACACCAAGAAGGCAGTCACGGCCGGACTCATGTGGGTTGCATACTGTGCATCAAACGGTATTGCTCCCTTGACTGTGCGTACGACCGAGAAGGTTTTGCATTATCCTACTACGTTCAAGATCATTCTCACCACGACTTCATTTTCGATTATCCTTATCGCTACCTTGTATTTCTTTTTGCGCCATGAGAACCGCAAGAGGGACGCGCGAGCACCAATTGATGATGGACAGATGGCGGCGACAGCATTCCTCGACTTGACCGATAGAGAAAACCCTGCGTTCAGATACAGATTGTAAAAAATAAAAAGTCAAGCTTAGCTTCCATGCTTTATTTATGTGGTAGCGCGGCGAAAGCGGCCAGCTCAAGTTCCAGAATACATGGTGGTGTTGATTTGTATCTCTATAGAGGCTTTTTAGGCCTGAATCGCTGGTTGGTTATATTCCTAATCAAATCGGTTTTCGCATGAAACTATGAGCTTGACCTTGAAAGTCGTAACTATAGTCCAAATACGGCATGCTCTATTTCTTGACCCATTTAGCTTGTGTCGCTCGACGAAGTGCTTGCAGCAAGGCGAGGGCCAGTAACGCGAAACAGACTTTTGTCGCCCTTCACTAATAAACTGCACCGTGTGAGCTTATTTCTATTTAACTGTAGGCGGTAAATTTAATGCTCAAATTTCACCCGACATTTGCAGTGTTATCGGCAAGGCATGTGGTGAATTGCCAGTGGTTGCGAATCGGCCATTCAGACACCCATGTGAAACTGTCGTCGCAATCATCATGTTCCATGGTTCCATGGGACACGTCATTACTAAAATTCTTCGCATTTGTATGAGGCAGGAGTAGGGGTACATTATAAGCATGGAAAGAGGCGCAGCAATACTTGGCAGCCGAGGCACGGAGAGATGGGCGATTATCGCAAAGTATCGCGGAATTCGCAATTTCTACACTCGTGGCGAAAATCAATGTTCGGAGCTGAAATCAGTTACAGTCCAACTTTACAGTGGCATGTGCCACGCACTATGGCATGGTTAAAAATAAGGTTCCATTTAAGTTCTCGGGATGCCACTCTTCCTGCGCTTTCGGCACAGGTTTGCAGCTCTGTGCCTATCTTTCAGCTTCTCTATACAAAACAGCACACAGCTTTCACTCATCAACACATATTTTAGCTTCAGCTGGAAAAAATGAACACTAAAAACCAGCTAGAGCACTTGGAACTAGCCAAGACAGAGACGTCCGTTATAGTTGAGACCGACTTGCAGAAACCCAGTCGTCCAGCTTCACAATACGACCATGCGTCACCTTCAACATCGCAGACGGACGCAGAGGAGGCTGCTATGCCGCTCGCTAAAGCCATTGCTTTATACCCCAAGATTGTTGGGTACTACTTGTGTCTTACTCTCGTTGTTGTCGGCTGGGGATTTGATCTGGCTGTCATTGGCTCCATCACTGGCGTGGATGCATTCAAAAATGACTACGGCGAGGTCTATGAGGGAGCCACAATCATACCGGCTCGTTGGCTGGCAATGTGGCTGGCCTCCACGCCCATGGGCATGGTTCTCGGCTCCATGTCTGGGGGCATTTTACAGGATCGCGTCGGGCGCAGGCTCAGCTTGACCACTGGAAGCATAATCTCGGCGATTAGTGTGGCGATTATATTCTTCAGCTTTTTACCTGCACAGATTGAAGGCATGCGAGCAATGTTCTTCGCCGGCAAAGTGCTTCAAGGATATGCCGTCGGTATTCTCAAGGTCACGGCAATGACGTTCATCTCAGAGACGGCGCCCGTCGCACTTCGGGGCTCCTCCATGGCGCTCTTCCCGGCTGGTGCTCTGGTTGGTCAACTGCTCGGGGCCATTGTCGTCTTCGTCGTCAACAAGGCAGACAGTAAGCCAGCGTATCTCGGCGCGTTTGGATCGCAGTGGATACTTGCGCTCGCTCCCTTTATCCTTTCTTGTGTGATGCCTGAAAGCCCTGCCTATCTTGAGGCAAAGTCACAAAGCGAGAAAGCAGCCCAGGCCGCCCATCGATTATATGCACCTCGCGTTGACCCTTACCCGATACTCGAAAGAATGAGGCTTACAATAGCAGAGGAAAAGGCAATCAATGAGTCTGTCAGCTATTTGAGCTGCTTCAACACGGAGAACCGCCGCCGAACATTCATCGTCATCATGGTCAACCTCTTCCCTGCGCTGTTTGGACTGGAGCTCGTCTCCAAGTCAAGCTACTTTGTACAAACCTTGGGTATGGAGTCCAGCATCAGTTTAATTTTTCTCATAGCTGGAATTGTTGCGGGCTGTGTGGCGAACGGCGCAGGCCTATACATTCTTTCAAGAGTTGGCCGGCGCCCCGTGTCACTCATCTCGCTCAGTATCGCCGCGTTTTTATGGGGTGTCATGGGAGTCGTTGGATTTTGGAGGGGAGCAGCTGTCTACTGGATTGCCTGCGGAACCATGACTGCCGTCATTGTAGCATGCGGCATGGGAGTCTGGCCGGCAGCCTATGCAGTCATGGGTGAGGTTAGCTCCTTGCAGATGCGTTCCAAGACTCAAGCCATCGGTGGTGTGGTCCAGCAAAGCTCCTCCACTGTGGTCAGTGTCATTCTCCCTTATCTTTTTAACCCTGATGCTGGAAATCTTGGTGCAAAGACCGGATTTTTATATGTCGGAACGTGTATTCTAGCCATTGTTCTTACTTGGTTTGTGCTGCCGGAGATGAAAGGACGAACGGCGATGGAAATTGACCAAATGTTCAATCAAAATATTGCAACAAGGCGATTTACCTCCTGGCGGCCTGATGGAAGAGAATCCGAGTAACACGGGCAAGAGTTTAACTGGCACTATGGTAGCGGATTTTGAATCGTGGAGTTTGAGCTCCAACTCGGAAGTGCGACCGACAGCATCAAATTACCATAGATTATTGGATGAACTATATTACAACTTGAGTCTCTGAGAATTTTCTATCGTGTATTGCCAATTGATTTGTGAGATGTTTGAGCCTAAGTGTAGTGGTGTCGCGACTCCAATATGGTCTGCTACATACCTTGCCACTGTGAGATAGCCCGCCGTAGTTGTCACTCCGCTAAGCAAATGCCCTCCACGAAACTGAAGTGGAATATTTATCAAATAAAAGTCTAAATACAATAGAGGTTTACAGTCTATTTCAATGTCCATGTGTCCTGTCTAATGTCTTCTATCGAAGGTTTGTCTAGCCGTCAAGTAATACAATAAGGGAAGTAAAGAAATGAAGGAAATGCAACTTGAGACCAGTCAGCCCGTCACTCCAAGTTACTCAGTTCCTGCCAGACTGTTCAGTTCAGTTTCCGAGTCCGCAGTGATCAGTCCTTTGTTCTGCTTACCAGGGGAGGACTTTCCTCCACGCAAAGGAAAGACGAGTTGGTTCCAAACACCCTGAAAACAAATGCCCGGATGCAGGCAGGTGAGGCAAATGCACGCAATAGAAATCATGACACCCTCCATGACAATGAACAGGGGCTCGTCGCTGATGAAAAGCTCGCCACGAAACCCGCCGGACAGCTCCACGCAGCGAACGTGCTTCGGGCATGGATGGTAACGGTTGCGACGACGAGACCAGCAAGAAACCAGATGAAGCGGCGTGACTCGATGACATTGAGATGCTTCAAGTTCTACAGGGCACAGAATTTCCACATCCGGAATGCAATATCCGCGCCGCAGATCAAGAAGAGCGTCAATGAAAATACCTGAAGCCCAGACCGGCCAGCATGATATTCTTGCCAACGTCCACAAGCTCCGCTGTGTTGGCAGTGGATGAAATGCCACCACCAGAGCCCTGCAGGACTAGGCTGATGATGTCGCACCCGCAGAAGAAGATTGTATATGACCGAGGGCTGAAGCGCGTGAGATGCGAGCCGTAGAGAATCACGATTCGCGAGAGACAGAGATAAATGGCAGCGCTGAGGAAGGCGGGTCCAATGGTGAGGGTGATTAGGTACATCAAAAAGTAGTTGCGTTCAAAGGGTGAGATCCATAGCAAGATTCGCGCAACGTATCCAATAACCTCGCAGAGCTAGCAGTAATCTGTTAGCGGCGGATTTCTTGCACTTCTTCTCCGGTTGGCCAACTCACTAGACCCAGCAGCATGGCCACCATGTATCCCCAGGTCTTATGCCTCACTCCGAGGAAGACTTGGGCGACCAAGAGGGCTGCAAAGAGCCCGGAAAATGCTGCATTGCCTGGCAGTGTCGGGAAATACAAGAAGCTGGCAAGAGACAGATCGCATGTGTCGACCGTACAGAGCTTGCGATTCAAGAGGAGAGTCGTATTGCCATAGCGAGTGCCATTGGGGTAAATGCCCGTCAAGTTCGACATGGTAGAGGTATTGTATCAAAGAAAAGGTGAAAGTATACTTTGCTGCAGAGTCGAGCGAGCTGAACTGATGTTAAGAGATGCTACATCTTTGCGTCTTGTTCGGTTTTAATAACTCTCGTCAGAGTTCACATGCATACCAGCAATGGGCCAAGGAGAGGAGCAGAATGAACGTAATTGCTTCGCCGCAAAGCTTGTTTGTTCGTTGATGGGGGCCGACGCACAGCCTAGTCAAGATTTGGCGTGTCTAACTCCCATTTCGCCAATATTTACACATTGCTAGGCACTGCCTGGTATTGCTTTGCGATTTCCGCAGCCTTCTGCGATTTTCGCAGCTTGGCACAGTTGCTTCTCAGCCCCATTGGTCTAAAACAAGCATACTTTTAAGAAAATATACTTTGCTGGACGCGCGTTAGGGTGACAGGGCAGTGCAAGGAGCTGACGTGTTTTATCTCAACGTCCTTGCCGAGTTAATGGTACGATGTTTTCCGCGCACCGATCTGACACTCGGAGACGCCACACTGCCACTCTCGCTCCGATAAGATTCTACGATGCAAGCCCACTTTTCAAATTTACGATCGCCGAATAGAATTAGGGGTTTTAATCTGTTGAGCATTTGTAGTACGTAGACCTCGCAGCTGTTGGTAAGGTGTGGCTCAGTCCTTCATCCAGTTGGATGGTCTCCGACAGAAAGACAACTACAGCGTATCGTCGCAACGTGGCAAATAAGACTGGTCATATAAAAGCTGGGTAGGCCGGCAAAATCATCCGACCTAATCTCAATGAAAGTTTGACTGTAATTTCAGGGATATTCAGCCAACCATGAGCAGACAGTCTAGAAGTCCACAGCTACCCTACAGTCAAGGCATCATTGTAGCGACTATCCAGTATGGCACTCGCACTGCGGTTTAAGAAGTAGTTGTCCTCTAAATTCACGCTCGCTGTAGTATTACTGTATTAATGGCTAACATTTTGGTAGATTTGGTGTAGCGGAACCGAGGATCGTTACAATTGGGAAAGTCATAATCCCGAGATTCGCTGGTCTGTTTATTGCTCGCACAACCGCTACATTAGGTTCTTCATTTCTTTCGTAAAACCAGATCTGTCGTCTTAAATCTCCTGTTGATATTTCGGCACCGCCTCGCCGGCCTTCCACTTGAACTGGCTACCGGGATGATCCTCTGGTAGCCTACTCGACCCGATAAAGACTTCCCGTGCCGTAGCGCCGTCCTTCTGGACACTTTTTCTGAAAAGCCCGCGCCGCTGCAGCTCAGGCAGCAAAAACTCAATAATATCCTCAAAACTACCCGGATTCACAATGTGCGCGAGGTTGAACCCATCCACGCCGGATACATTGACCAAGTTCTCAATCTCATCCGCCACCTTTTTCGGCCCGCCCGTCACCTTGGCCCCCAGCCCGCCGAGGCTGAGAAATTCCACAATCCGCCGCTTCGTCCACGGGAGGTTCTCCGTCCCCGGAACGGTGTCTGCGAAGCGGCGCACAATGGACTGGACCCGCGGGCTGTCGCTGAAGCGAAAGTCGTCGTCGTCGCCGTAGCTCGAGAGGTCGACGCCGGTCCACCCGCCCATGAGCGCGAGCGCGCCCTCGGCATCTGCGTACTCCAGATAGCTCCGACGCTTCGCCTCGGCCTCCTCGTCCGTGGCGGCCACGATGACGGTGAGACCCGCAATGACCTTGATGTGGGCGGGATCCCTGCCGTGCCTGGCCGCCTCGGCGCGGATATTCGCCACCGATTGGCGCAGCTTCGCCGGGTCGTGGCCGCTGATGAAGATGGCCTCGCCGTGCTTGCCGCCAAACGCGTTGCCCGCGTCCGAGACGCCCGCCTGGAACAGGAATGGCGTCCGCTGCGGGGAGGGCTCGCAGAAGTGCGGGCCGGGCACGTCAAAGTACCTGCCGACGTGGTTGATCTGCCGGACAGTGTTGCTGGCAATGTACACACCATTGTGCACGTCCTTGACCACGGCGTCGTCGCGGAAGCTGCCCTCTAGCAGCTTGTAGATGACGTCCATGTACTCGTCGGCAATGGCGTAGCGCTCGTCGTGCGGGATCTGCTCCCTCAGGCCGTGGTTGCGGGCCGCGCTGTCGAGGTACGACGTGACAATGTTCCAGGCGAGCCGCCCCTCGCTGAGATGGTCCACCGTGGACAGGCGGCGCGCCAGCGCGTAGGGCTTCTCGTAGGTGACGCTGGCGGTCACGCCAAAGATGAGGTTCCTCGTCCGGGCGGCCATGGACGGGACGAGGTAGAGCGGATCGTTGACGGGGAACTGCGCGCCCGACGCCAGCGCCGGCTCAATGTTGGCGGGCCCCTTGTACACATCATAAGGTCCGAGGGTGTCTGCGATGAACATGGCGTGGAAGTTGGCCTTGTCGAGCAACTCTGCCAGGTCCGTCCAGAAGGAGAGCTTTGTGTAGTTTGCCGTGTTGTTTTTCGGATGCCGCCAGAGCCCGGGCGTCAGATGCCCGGGTGTGTTCATGACAAAGGCATTCAGAATCAGTTCCTTTTTGGAATCAATTCCTGCTCCATTTGACTGTTCTTTTCTTTCATTTTCTTCTGCCATTGTGAAATTTTGCCGAATTTCTATTATGCTGCGAGGAGGTTGTCTGGATATGATGGCAACTGCCGAAGCTCACAGTACTGGGTCAGCTAATCATCTACATTTACAATGCTCCAACTTATCGCTGAGTTTTAAAATGGTCCGAACAATTCGTCCGGCAATTTTGATAGTACTCTGATCAACGCTCGTTCTGGCCTGCCAAATGACGCATCTTGCTGTTAGCGTGGTCAAACTGGGGCCTTATCACTTATATAATTGACATCGCCATATCACGCACATGGCACGTCATCTAACAGAATTAGAAGCGGCGCAAGCACGTTCCACAATGACCCCCATTGATATGCCATATGTAGAAAAGACAGCGAAAGGATCCATGACAGGTCGGTTGAAGTAAAAAGCGCTAGTTGCACGAATCGGTTGATGCACTGCTGCTATTCCGTGGACTATGTCCGGACCCTGTTTTATGGGCATAACGCCATTCCATGGTGTAATACCGTCACAGCGAGGCGGCGGGAATAGTGCGCTGTCTATGCACCCCTCTGGCAAGGCTGCAGCCGTGATGGAGAAGCGGCGTGAAGGCCGCAAGGCAGACCTCGTTGATGTGAGCGACTCAAAAGGAGGTCGGCGCCCGCGGTAGCCACGGCGTCTTGGCAAGATTAATTAACTGGCAAATCAATATAATCAATTACAGAAAGCCAACTAGCCTCACTGTCAGAACACCATGGCTGGAATTGGGCTGGCTGCAGAGGCACTGATCCCTCAGGGCACGGCCTATGGCCTGCTCATTGGGCTCAGTGTCCTCTTCTGTGCCATTATTTTGATTGCGCTCAAGGTGCAAAAGGCGTATCTGGAAGAAGACTCTGGTACTTCTGAAATGTTCATGGTGGCCAACCGATCGGTTGGCGTTGGACTGACTGCATCTGCCGTCTTTTCGTCTTGGATGTGGATCAATGAGACCGTCTTGGCATCGGCACTGACATATCGCTGGGGCTTGGCGCTTCCCTTTGTAAGTTTATATTTGTAGATGGGAATATACAGGCACAAAGTTTTCGATTTGATGTAAAATGTCTGCTAACTGCGTCGTATAGTGGTGGGGGGCAGGTCTTTGCTTCCAGATTGCGCTGATGGCAGCCCTTGGTGTCTTGGCCAAGATTCGAGTGCCATACGCTCATACGTCGCTGGAGATTATACGAATGCGATATGGCAAGATTGGGCACCTTGTATTCATTGTGCTGAATCTCACAAACAACGTTTTTGGCTGTGCATCCATGATCTTGACTGGGTCGCAGCTCATCTATGGTGTTTCGGGCATGCACTTTGCCGCTGCCACTGTTCTAATTCCCCTAGGAGGTAAATATTCCCTGCTCATTTTTTGTGTAGTCCAGGGAACTCAGCTAACCTGAGCTTCAAAGTGGTACTTTACACAGCTGTGGGCGGTCTCAAGGCCACTTTTTTGACCGATTATCTTCACACCACCATTGCCCTGATCCTCATTATCTACTTTACACTAAGTGTCTTGACCCATGACGCCATTGGTGGCCTTCATGGTCTTTATGACAAGATTATAGCTTCAGCCGCCGACAACTACATTCCTGGAAACTTTGAAGGGTCGCTTCTTACCATGAAGTCGAAGAATGCCATCATCTGGGGCTTAATCCTGAAGTTTGGAAACCTCGCGTTGGTAGTCATGGTATGTATTTTTTTCTTTTTTTTTCTTTTTTTTTTTTTTCAATTAGAGCCGAAAAGTTGTTGCATGCTGACAAGTATCAAGGACACTGCCTTTTGGCAAAAGTCGTTTGCGACCGAGGTCAATGCCACCGTCCCAGGTTACAACCTCGCTGCCATTGCAGTCTTTGGCATCCCATGGGGGCTGGGCACCGTCTTTGGGCTGACTGCCAGAGTGATTCACAAGACGGCCATCTTCCCGACCTATCCGGCCGACATCACCCTCGCCCAGGTCAACGCCGGGCTCGTCATGCCGTACACCATCAAGTCCCTGATTGGCGACAAGGGCATCATCCTCTTCTTCGTGCTCATGTTCATGGCGCTGACCAGCACCATATCGTCGTCCATGATTGCCGTCAGCAGCATCATGTCGTTTGACATTTACAAGACGTACGTCAACCCCAAGGCGACGGACAAGAAGCTCGTCAGCGTGAGCCACATTGCCGTGGCCATTCACGGCGTGGCCATCACCGCCATCTCCCTGGGCCTCAACTATGGCGGCGCCAACATGACGTGGATCGGCTACTTCCGACCCATCCTGTCGTGCCCGGGTATCATACCGCTGGCCCTGACGCTCTGCTGGGACCGCCAGACGCGGCTTGCTGCAATTGTGTCGCCAATTTTGGGCTTCCTGACTGGTCTCGGCATATGGCTCGGCGTCGCGCACCAGTTTTACGGAGGGATTAGTATCGCGACGACGTCTCAGAACCTTCCGGCTCTGTACGGGGCCATTGGCTCCTTCTTCTCACCAGCCCTGTATTCCGTGTTGATCTCGCTATACAAGCCGTCGCGATTTGATTGGCGCGAGTTTCTGCGCATTGAGCTTGCTGAGACTCCCAGCACAGACTTGGATCTCTATGATGAAAAGTCTGGTCCGCAATCAGCTGATGGAGGGTTTGCCGCCGCCCCGGTTCAGGAGTCGGCCGGATCGTCGTCGGATGTTGAGACTGGAGCGGAAGCCACGGGTAGCCGAAAGGCATCCTCTGGTCTTGTCAAGATAGAAGAGTCGCGCGCAACCGTTCCCCTGGATGAGATAAGCCATCCCTTTGACGAGGTGACTCTGCACAAGCTGCGCCGCTGGTACCGAATTGCTTGGGCCATGTTTGTCGTCATCGTGCTCGTCACATTTGTGATCTGGCCGATGCCGCTGTATCGCGATTGGGTCTTTACAAGGTCCTTTTTTACGAGCTGGACCACGGTGGCTATCATCTGGCAATTCTTTGCTTTTTTCGCCGTAGTTGTCTTTCCACTCTACGACGGGCGACACGAGATTATGAAGGGAATTCGGGGTGTGCGACAGTCTACGAAGCAGTATCTCAGGGCTAAACGGTCCTGATGCCAATTGGGTCACTCGTGCGTTCAAGTCGCAAGGGCATGATTGTTTCGAGGTGCTGGTGCCAGGAGTCTCAATGACGCCTGATGAATACAGTATACAAAATACTAGCCTTTCAACATAGTTGAGCAAGCTTGACGTGCATTTTCTAGTTCCTGGACTTTTCTTTTAATTATTTTTTCCTTTTTTCCCTTTTCAACAGCTGATAAAACTGAAGTCGTGGTGACCGGTCGCAATACTGCAGAGGTTCTACTTTACCTTAAGAAATGAACGACTCCAAGACCAGCTTTCTTCTGCTCAGTCACCAAGCAATCGGACATTCAACTGGAATATATCTATATGAAGTACCAATTTCATAACTTTTTATTATTCTTTCTTCTCTGCCTCTAATCATGCCCCTCCACCAGACATCATCAGACCATGTGCTCGCCTGCTAGATCGAAATTGACGTCTTGATGCTTGTAATGATCGGCAATAATGCTAGACAAGTAGTCGCGAGAGTGTGTGCCCCTACAGGATGTTAGTAAATTAACCGTGGGGTAGTGAATAGTGCACATACAGATTTGTAATGTAGGTATCGATGAAGCTGGCGGGCACCATTTCCGTCAGGGCCGACCGAATCTCGACATTGTTCACCATGATGCCATCGGCAAAATCGACAAAGCTCGACGAGCTACCCCACTCAATCAGGCTGTCCTCGGCAAAGGGGTTCGCAGGGCTGAGCTTGTAGACGCCGCTGAGCACAATGACGGCGGTGCCGTGCTCCTTGGCGGCGCGGGCAATGGCGGCGGCGCCCGCCGTGGCCATGACGCCGCCGTTGGCGACAATGGCCTTGGCGCCGAGGATGACCTTGTCGACGCGCGACATGTACGCCGTCAGGCCCGAGTTGAGAATGTTGATGACGGTGATGCCCGCGGCGGCGAGCTTCTTACGGAACGCGGCGTGGGGGACGGGCTCAGCGGCGGCGGCGGCGGCGGTGGATGCCTTGCTGGGGGCCTCGATGGCAAGGAAGAGGGTAAACTTTCTCTTTTGGGCGGCGCGCAGGACGAAGCGCTCGACCGTGGTGGAGGGGCGGTATATCAGGACATGGTCGCCGGGTCGGATCTGAGCGTCGGCCAGGGCGGCAATCTGGTCGTCGACCTGGCTGATTTCGTCCATAATCTCCTCGATGCCGTCAATGATTTCGGAGCGCAGGGCGTGGATCTGGCTGTAGGTGCCCTTCCATGTGGTGGGCGTCGAGGTGCCCGAGTTGTGAAAGGACGAGCCGGCGCCGCTCGAGGCAAGGTCGACATCGGGGGAGGCGGACAAGAGGTGGAAGAGCGTCTTGGGTAGGCCGGCGGAGCTGGGGTTCGAGGCCAGCTGGGGGCGTGGCCGGGGCGAGGAGAAGCCGGCACCGGCAGAGAGGTAGTCGGACGGCGCGTCCTGGCGTGTGGTGGTGGGCATCGAGGCCTCGCTCGGGGTCTCGCTCTCGAGGTCGTGACGCTCCTCGGCGGCCTCGTCGCGGATGAGGCCGAGCACGCGGCGCACAATGTTACCAATGGCGAGCTCCGTGGGCTGCGCCTTGACCAGCCGACGGCCGACCTGGGACACGTTGTCGATGAGGACGTCGACGTCCTGCCATTTGGAGCGAGCGACGACTTGGAGAAGGATGTGTGCAGTAGCGATGGCGCAGGGTTCAGATCCCTTGATCTGGCGTCTCTTGAGCAGGCTACAGAGGTCCTTGGTTAGCGGGTTGTTCTTGGTCTGCGCTCAACGCAAGTGGGAGGAGCTGGTCGTGACGTACGAAAGAAGACTCTCAACAGAGGCGTCGAGCGGCTGACCCTTGAGAGACTTGATCAGCTTTTCCAGGTCAGGCGCATAGCCTGTGGACGCTGAAGGCATCTTGGCGAGGGCTACAGTTGCGCGCGCAGGGTTTGCCCGTGTCGGTTTGTCAAGGTGGTGGGGGTGTCGTGCGCCCGCAGCTGTCGTGGGAGGGAGCTCGTCGCCAACGCTGGTGAGAGAAAGTATCCAAGTCTTGTCGGGTATCTAGGCGCACAATTGCAGACAGGGCGATGATTTGGTGGCAACAGCGTCGGCGGCGGCGGCGTGGGTGGGTGTTGCAAGGGAGTTGTTGCGACGTTGTGCAGGTGGTTGTGACTCAAATCTCAAATTTGGCGATGGCGGGGCTCCAGCTCAAACGAGCTCCGGCGCGGTTAAGATGTGCCAAGACTGTACCAGCTGTGGCGTATCTAACTTTAATCTATATACGGATAATTTAAAATAATTATTTGGGATTTTTCTAGTTTATTTTCTAATTTGTTTTCTGTTTTCTTTTTGTCATTTTCCACAATAATGTACACTCCGTTTCTGCCCGTACTCCATAGTAGATGGGAGTTGCTAAACTTGAAGGTGCAATCGTGCCAAGCCTCGTCATATTTTGTATCAAAAATTCTGGAAAAAGATTGCATTTTTTATGAGTTTAATTCAATTTTACTGCGCGTAAGGCTGACGCAGCGGGTTGCGGCCGGTCTCTCTGCTAGAACCCGGAGGGCCGGTATAACAAAAAATAAACTCCATGATTCAATGAAAATGGGAAACGTCTTTTATTCTGCGCAGCTAGCTATCAGTAACATACTCACGGTCAGCTATCGACTGAGCGCCAGTGGTGGCCTATCTTGGCAATGGACGTTGTCTTGGTTGTTATTGACCACCCCTTTGGTGCATGGGAGCAAGACGCAGAGAAAATACCACGATAACAAAGCAGTATTCAAGGCAAGTATAATTTGAACATATGTATTAAGATTATAGAAGAGTCTACCAAAGACTAAGAATTGGTACAATGACCGCTGATACAACAGCAGCCGTGATGCCCATTCGACTCCAATCCAACCGAGGCCCAACCGAATTCGATTTCGTGGAACTGGATGCCGCAGCAGTCGTCGTCTGCCCAGCCGCAGAAGTCGGTGTGACCGTCTTTGTGCCGTCTTTGCTGCTGCTACCCGTCGGCGTTGTACTCGAGCTCGCGGCACTCCCCGTCGCCGAAGAGGAAGAGGAGGAACCGCTGCCGGCCGTGACAAACGAACAGGCGGGTGTGCTCGGCGCCGGCCCCGGAAACGTGGCCGAGAAGCTAATGGCGGTCCGCGTGGGCACGTCAAACTTGCCGCAGTAGAGCACAAAGGTCCAGAACTCGCCGCCCAGGAGCGGGATGCACGACCCGTCCGCGTAGTCGCCCCATTGCGCGTCCGGCGCCGCGTTGGCCACGCCGTCGTCGCACGTGCAGTCCTGGTACAGGAGGAGGCTCGGCCGCGTGCCGTCCTCGCAGTAGGGGCGGTCCTTGACGCGGAACGCCTTGCCCGGCGCGCTCGACGTGCCGGGCAGGCAGACGTCGCGGGGGATGTTGTTGGGCCGGTCCAGGATGACCTGCGTGCATGCGTCGTCGGAGAAAAATTCGACGGAGCCCACGCTGACGTTCATGGCGGCGACGGCCGTGCAGAAGAGGAGGGAGAAAAGGACAGTCATGGCGTGGAAATGGGCCATTTTTCGGCGCAGACCCTGATATTTGTATGGGAAGTGCACTGCCGATACGTGGCTCTGGTAAAAGGAAGAGGGAAAATGTTGGTTTGGCTTTTGGTTGCAGTTGCAGTTGTCTGTCGTAGTTATCAAGACATGCGGAGCCGTAAGCAGCCGGCCACAGGCTTCCCAAGTCGCAATTTCCAGGCACCAACTGCCAGGATGCGCCACTACTTCTTATTATTGCCGTGTAAAAACCTCGTATAACCCCTATATTTGGTGGCAATCAAAGCCGCCACTCTGTTGGTTTAAGCGGGCGCTCTTTGTAGGTCCACCAATCGGTAGCGTTCGATTCCAATCTCCATGGAGGTCTTGGCGTTGTAATGGCAGTTTGCTGCCGAATGGCAGCTCGCTGGAGGAGCAGAACGGATGCCAACTACTGGGTAAATTGGAGCGTCTAGTGCAGACAGAGCAAAGTATCTGCCAACTACATGGCGGAGGCCTAGCACCAGCTCGCCACCACACTGCAAATGAAAGGGATTCACGCAGTGGTAGAATGATTAAATAAAAACCGCTGCCCAATGTAATCTGAAGCCTCGTGTGGTTCGCAGCAACCACTGTAGCAGGTGCAGCCACTTTGACGCGCGGGACGGGTATTCGGGTACATGTTTCCTGATTCGGAATACGAGGTTTGTGGACAATGCAGAAATTCCCGCTCGCGACTGGCGCCTTGCACCTCCGAAATCTTTGCCGTGCTGTAAATTAAACCACTGTGTAGTGTGTAAGCCGCCGCCACAGCCAGTCGCACTCTTGAGTTTGCGCATGTCAGGATATTCCTGTTAATGTATATTCCCTTGTGCATATGCTTCTTGCTGGTGAGCCCAAAAGTTGCCCATCTCCCAGAGCTGAGCGCATCTGCATTCGGGAGGGGCGGCGATTACCCACCAGCAGACACCCTACCTTTCGACGTACGATATTTCGAGGGGCACGAAGGATGTTCTGGCTAGTGTTCAAATCACTAGGTACTTAATCGATAGTCCGCAGCACTGGCTATTAATACCCAACCATTGTTCATTGCCAAGTGTGTCCATCGAGAGCCAATACCCCGCTGTCATGAGATCATTTATCCAGTTCAATATAATTGTCTTTTTCACAGTATAATCATTACGCCATGTTCCGCGAATCATGCTGCAGCCATCGCAATGTAAGCATCCTCACGCCGTACCAGTGCATAGCTCCTCCAGTTGCAGAGACGACCATGACCCATGGCTGAGTCTCCGCCCTGCTTTTGCTGGGACATACATCTAATAAGACAGCCAAAATAATATATATAACCTATTTATATCCTTATACATGCTTATGTTACAACCATAGTTGTTAAGCTTCAAAGCAGTGGGTAAAAACTAGATTCATCTCATTCCACCGACACCGTCACCAGCATCTTATTCTCCTGCATTCTGTGTTGACTCGCCACCGCATAATCGCATCGCATGCGGCTACCTATGCATTTCGCAAAAGTTTTATTCATGATTCGCTGTAAAATCCTCACATCTGATTGCTGTGCTATAGTCGCTGCTTTCCATGAATAAATGTACAAGCCAGTTCAGAACAGAAATTGACATGATTCATCGCCACCCACAATAATTCCCGGTAAGCCGCCACCGGTCAGTCTCGTCCTCCTACTTCTGCGATTTCTCTTCAGTGGTCTGATACTTCTCAGCCAAGATTTTGCGGTTTATTTCAGCCTGCTCCTGCTCCTCCGGCGCAAACGCCTCTGGGGGGTCCACCCCGTCAATCCTCCACATCGCCGCCGGCCCTTCGACGGCGCCGTACTCGAGATGGATGCCCTTGTCTGTCG
This sequence comes from Zarea fungicola, assembly GCA_900169235.1. Taxonomy (NCBI): domain Eukaryota; kingdom Fungi; phylum Ascomycota; class Sordariomycetes; order Hypocreales; family Cordycipitaceae; genus Zarea; species Zarea fungicola. The sequence goes on along the minus strand of FWCC01000164.1, from coordinate 90,877 downwards.
TAAATGGCATCATGAGTTGATCAACCTTGTCCTTGAACAGCTTCGCCCGCGCGGTATCCCCCTTGTAGTTTCTCGCAATGTGCAGGAGTTCCATAATGACAAACGTGGAATGCCGCCCGCCGCTTGTATAATTGTCTTCCTGCGAGACAGTCTCGAAGATGACGTGGACGTAGAAATCGGGAAGGCCAAATGAGCGATAAATCTCAACGGCACCCTTGGCAATGGCTGCTTTGTCTGCCTTGTTAGTCAAGGCATCTTGACTGTGGTAAACTTTCCAGAGAGGCATAATGGCTGTCAAAGTAACAAATATAATTTGAAGTATGGAGTCAAAGAGATTAACAAAAAATATTTAACGGAATGGAAAAGAAGAATGGCAAGGTATCGTAAAGATTGATCCAACAACCACTCGGCAGGGACGAGGTTCATATAGTGCCGCCCTCTCACGGCTTACACTCATTTTTGACACAGAAATTGAAACGTTGCCATGGCCAAAATAACCCGGCTCGGCCTTTTGCCAAGTAGCTGATAAGTTGTCCCGATGAAGGTGGCTAAGACGCATTGATTCATGCAAGCATCCATGTGTCTAGCTGAAGCTGCAGCGCTGGCGTACAGAATACTACAGAATACTACAGTACTTGCCCACAAAGCTATTAATAGCTTGCTCGCCATAGTGGCTACATGCCGGCTGCTTGTCGATGACACTAAAACTGCTGATCCTGGGGAGAGGGACGGAAGTTGATGAGTGATCATGGTTGCACAGCGGGGTGTCGACGGACATATAGCGGACATATAAGTAGCGGACTTGGAAAACTCGCAACACAAGAAAAAACATGGGCAAATCTTGTCTTGGCCCCCATCCTCACCGGCTTCTTCCTCCCGCGCCAGTGGGCTTTTGCCGATGCCACTTGTAAAAACCGTCCAAATCGGTCAATCACGGCTAGCATTGAGTACCTGCCGGTTCCGCTTATCTGCAGCCTCAACACTGTAAGAGAAGAAAAAGAGGCCAAATCGGGGTAACACAGCGACTCTGTCACGACTCGTTTACACGGCCAATTACCACTGCAGAGGATTGCATGTTTATACCGCCTTACTTTCGCTGCAACTCAGGAAAATCGGCAGAAGAGATAGACCGCAGGCCCCCGAGACAGACTTTTAACCCATGCAGTACACAAAGTATAATGCGACATGGAAAGGGTTCTCCGACCTACAATATTGCATGGCTAGTCTACAGCTATATGACAGGATTCAAATCATTACCACAGGCGCCGTTTTGCCCACCCAAGGTTCCTCTTTCGGCCCGATCCTCCAGTCGCAATCGTGGGCTTAGTCGTGGCAAGTCCCGACCATGAATTTGACTTACGATGGTCCGCCGCTGGTTGCTACGTCGTGGCGTTTGGGCTGAGCAGTGGCATGCAGCAATAGCGCAGCCTAGGAGGCATAAGAACAGGCGATTCTCAAACATTCGGAGTGGTGCTCCGGTCCAAAAACGTAAGAATCGCGAAGGTAACTCGCCGTTGATGTAAAGGTCTTCGTTCTGGGGGTAGGTATGAAAACGACATGCACATAGAAGCCGGGTAGGCGATATGGCTGCTCTATTAGTAAGACATATCAACTATATTAAGTCTTCCAAAAGTCATAATAATTATTAAACTAGGATATTTAATTAAAATAGTTCAAAAAGGTTAATTAACAGTGTCGCGTCCTCTGCCGCGGCGAGGGAGGAAGAATGTAAAAAAGTGCGACCGGACGAGCCTAGCAAGTGCTTTACCCGGCAGCCTAAGGAGTAAGGAGATCGCTGGTACGGCGACTACATAGAATATAGGTAGAAGAACAGGTAATCAATGAACCTGAATGCTATCACTCAAGTCTATTCGCTGTAATACTAATTAATGAGAAATATTCAAGTTAAATAAAACGGAGAATAATAAGGCGTAATAAGTGTTACTAGATTAATTGCTCCAAGATAATAAGGATTTGGTTCCTTTAACGGCTAAAACATTGGTGTTTCTGCTGATCGTAACCTGTTACCATAACTAGAGACAACTACTCGGCGCAGTATTTTTGCCAAGTAGCCGGTAAACTGTTCTAATACACGTGGTGGCAATTAATGCTGCAGTGCGATGCTATATGGAGACACCCACATGGAGACGTAATGCTTCAAGCAAGCGTGTTACATGTCTCCAGGTAGGCGCACATAATACCAATGTATACCACCATTCTCCAAAAGAGAACAAAAAGGAGAGAGTATTAAATCAAGAGTACAATTTACTCCTATCCTTTTCTCTACTTTCAACTGTGTCAGCTCTCGTTAGTTACCACTTGTATGTTTACGGCCATAGCGGGAACTTTTGCTTGGCTACAAGTTTCCGATCGGACTAGCCCACCCTCAACCCTTTACTACGTAGCGTATCTAGCTTCATCGCAAGAGATGGACTGAAGTGTTTAAGCTATTGCTTCTCAATTTTCTTTTCTAGGGACTCTCTTGTTTACAAAGGAGAGTGAAGAAGGCACTAAGTGAGTACTAGTAAAGATAAAGGGACAAGACAAAGGCGGGGAATCAGACTTGTAAGCCTTGGGATATTCTAGCAGATTCGTACAATTCCAAACGTCTGTAAAAGAGTATGAAAACAAGAAGGCATCTATGGAGTTGCTGCCTTGCTGATGAAGTGGCTGGCCAAGGTCAGGACTTTTTGTAGATTCAGGGAAATCAACATTATAAATACCATCTATCAAACGGGGTACCAGTAGCCATAAGTTACCCATTGAGACGTACGTTGTTGATTGATTAGAAGGATATCTGTAGTGGCGCGCTTTCGGGGTATCTTTTTCTCTAACCTGTAGGTGCGTAATCACCCCGAACACAAGCAGCGAACGGTAAAAAGTGCCTCTGACTTTGGACCCACGAGACAAATTGGACAAATGAGACAAATAAAAAAGTAAGACCTATAAGACAAATAGGCCACATTAGACGGATAAGACGGATAAATCGAGCTGACCAGTGGGGTTGTACGAAAGAGATGGCTTTAGCTGGCAAAATATCTCTCGGTGACAGAGTGCACTTCTGAGCTGTCGTTCGCCTTAATATCCATTCTACCTACGCCACACAGATATTCAACGTGTCGGATGATGCAGCTGACATGGGCTTAAGCTACGAATTAAAACGAACTAAGCACTACATAGTACGCTGTTAGTCAGATGGGTCAGTATTCTTCCATTGTTACAGAGCTTCTGCAACATTTGACAGCTACCAATTCCTAATATTGTTTCTCAGTTTACAAAGTAGATTCATAGAATTCGAGGATAATATACATCAGAACAAAGGTTGTCTTAGCGACGTTCAACTGCGAGAAGCTCCGCCATCCAGACTACTGCAGTAATGATCTTTTAAGACATGACATATGTTTGGTGTATCTCTACAGCCAGGAATAATTTGCATGCAGTTCGAACTAAATCTCAACAGGTAAGAACTGGAGGACGGAGGCAGTCTACCAGTCGATATTTTATAACAACCTACGAATTATACCTACTTCTAGCACGTTCAATAAGATGTCCTGTAGTTTTAGTATTAATCCAATAAAGCTTTACATGCCAGTTTTAACTATATATTCTTTGTATAACTAACTAGTCAGCGCATTAACATAAATTAAGGATTCAACCCTGCCATGGATCCTCCGTATTCTCCACGTATTCTCCACCGTGTTCTCCACGTTAACTAATCAATCCGCCATGGAACTATAGTGTTGTGTCTCTACTGCTTGCTCTTTGTTACACTTCGCTATAACCTCTCGCAGTAGGTCATCCACCTGATCCAATCTCTGCATCCTCTGTTCATCTTCTGGCGTTGGCTTAGGGGTATCTGGAGTAACTACTTCTAGTACTGTTAGGCCTTCCAGCTTCTCTAGCTCTGTCGTCAATTGCTTCGATAATAAGATCCATGCCTGAATATCAATGTAGCGAACACACTGCTGTCGCTCAATTGTTAGTGCTCGCAGTTTCTGCAGCGGCAATAATCGCTGGCAAATGTAAAGTGTCTCCCCAGCCGACGACACACTTATGGTTAGATCCTGTATAGACTCAAGTCGTGTTGGAGAGAGTATCTTAAAGAAATCCGTTGTTGGTGTTGGTGATAGAATAGAATATTCAAGTTTATTGGCTGAATAAAATATATGTTCGGCCTCGGCATGTATTCTTCGACAAACCTCGAGAAGCATGAGAACAGATACGGGGAAAAAACCCCGGCGGCTCGTTGGATACCATTTTAGATGTACTTTGGGCGATTTGATAGAGAAATATTCTTCATAAATTCGTTGTCGAAGCTCAAGGGGTAATCTGAAAAGTATGCATTGTGCTTGGGCGTCATAATGTGGTGACACAGTTCCTAGTCTGGGCTCCTGTGATCCTTCACGCCGTTGAACATCTGCCCGGCCCCCTATTTGCAGCAAAACTTTGTCACCCCAATGAATGCTGAAGAATGGATCATCGGCATTCCTGGTGTCTTGGTGCTGTGCCTCGCCATGTTGTACAATTTCCCAATTGTCGTCTTGGTAGTCCTGGTAGTCAGGCTGATGAAGCCCATGGCCGCAAGACATTTCGGGCGATATAGAAGCTAGATGATGGCAAGCTGTTGACTAGTTGACATCGTTAGCTTGGGTAGGTAGGGAAGTAGTGAGCCAGTTTCGTTCTCTCTACCGAAATAAACACCTACAGGACTGCTGTGTTTTCAGTCATCAGCTTTCAGCATTGCACACGACTCGGATATTTCAACACAATTTGTAGATTCAAGCGGTGTAGAGGGAACTTTTGAACGCCAAGGGGCCGCGAACATATACGGACTACTGCCGACAGAAGGCAGAGAGTTGGCCAGTTCCACAGAGTACGAGACTAAGCGCCACTTGTCGAACAGCACGACATATTCTACCAGGTTTCTCCACTCATCACATGCTTGTAACTAGCATTTGGAACTATTCTCATTTAACATTTGTCTTTA